>JAODUE010001526.1:2522-21880 GCA_027564755.1 Amblyopsis hoosieri
AAAATAAAAAATTTTTTTTTTTTTTTTTTTTTTTTTTTTTTTTTTTTTGGGTGGGTTTTTTTTTTTTTTTTTTTGGGGGGGGGGGGGGGGGCGCCCCCCCCCCCCCCCCCCCCCACACACACACACACACACACACACACACACGCGCACATGTTGCCGGACAACCCGCCCGCCACAGAGACGGGACAGCAGGTGTGATACTCGCTGAAAGTCGAATGCGGGCAAGCCAGGTGTAGCTGGCGCAGAGTACAAATGTGTTCACGCACGCACACACACCTGAAAAGTATTTCTTTCATTTTGGGGTGTTGTGCTGAAATGGTGCCCCCCCATCCCACCCCCATACCACTGCACATTGTATACTAGAGAGCAACATTGTCTGTAGCTTTAGGGCATGTATTCAGAGGTGGCCTTTGGGTGCCTTGTTCATACAGGGTAGCATACTAGGATTTTACCATACAGCGATGTGTGTTCGTGTATGTGTGTCCGTTCGCGATGTTTATGACTACTTATACTATGCTACAATGGTGTGCTGCTAAATGTCAAAACTCGAGAACATGACGTTATTTGTCCAACAATTAAGCTATTAGCATATACAATACCCTTGATAGAGACCTTACTAAAACGTTTACAGGCATTTAGCAACTGCTTGAACAGGGTTCACGTTAGCCAAAAGAAAACATTTTTTCCCATTGCTGTGAATGTTTTATCATCTTTGAGATGATTTCATACAATTCCTGTAAATGTAAATCCATCAACTAATGTACTCATTAGCTTTTTATGAAGGAGAAATGCCTGACTGTGTATTTTGGATGAATTATTTGATAATGGCAGCCAGCAGGAGCCTGGTGAAAGCTTTTAATGTGTACTGTGTCAATAATAGTCGACAAATATAAAAAAAAGGGGATGTTGTCACTTTTGCAGTCCTTTGGGCTGAAATGACAAATACGGCTACATTTGACTGTTTTTGATTGCGGAAGTAGAACGAATAAATGCACAATGCAATCCACCTGCCAAAGATTAAAACTAAGTTATTCATTTAATATCACATACTTTAATATGTGTTACTTCTTGTACTTTCAAAACTTCCGGTGTTGCTTAGAAATGTGTATCTCTCTACCTACCTGCCACTTCAGCTATAAAGCTGGTGAACTGATATAAATACTTACATTGGATATGAATAAATGCAGACATACATGAACATCTCTTCTTTGTTATCTGTTCATTGAGTTGCTTGAATTGAATAACATCAGTATATTGGATTAGATTAGATAATATGTATTTATATATCCCCAGAGAGAATTTAAAGGTACACTTCTCAATCCAAGGTTCAGTTCAGTTCCCTCAGTCCTGGCCCTAGATGGCCCCTCGAGGAATGGCCTCCAAAACCAGATGTTGCTTATTTTTTCATGAGATGTTGAGAAAAATATCAAGTTAATTAAAGGACACCCTCAGATACCCTTGGACTGACACAATGCCATGCAACAACACCTCCAAACTAGTTTTATTATTTCAACTTTCTACTCAATTTAATTTGCACTACTAAAGATCTGACCATAGCAGCAATATGGTATAAATGCAATATTGACTGAGTAAAACATTTATCTATATCACCAAAACACAATTTTACCACCAAATAAAATAGAGGGCTGCAACATTTCCATATGCATGAATTCCATTAGCCCGTGTTAACTCGTTATTGGCAGTTACACAAGACAGCCTGCATACTGTGCACTTGTTTCTTTGATCTTACTCAGCTAATATTTGAAAGCAGACCCACCGCCTTCAAGAAGATTTGATTTCTAGCTCGCAGTCACAACATGAAAACACACTCAGTCACGTACACTCTGACACTGTTATTAACATAACAAATATGAGGAAAATCTATATCAATCTATTGGACCGTCAGGCTGCATGACATTATTATTATTACTATTATTATGGCTGTATTGGTAAATAAATCATAGTACAATTATTAATTGACTGAATTGCAAGGATAAGGCTTCCACAATACACTCTATATTAGTATATTATTAGTGTCTGGAATGAAATGCACATAATAAAAAAATGTTTTTTTGGTATTGCCTATTGACCTGAATGCTTACAGATACTTGTTTGACATTTTTATAGCAAAATACAAGGCTTATTGACATCCATAATGTTTACTGTAACAGTACAGCGTGTAAGTGCTTCTTCAAAGCTAAATGTCAGCATGGCTTTGTTTAGGTTCACAACAGTGGTTAGAGCCATACCAGCTAGTTTTCTTGTGTGTAGTGTGCTGTTCTGCTAGGTGACATAGTATAAACGAAGGTGTAGTTCAATTACAGGTAATTTTGGCAGGTGCCAAAGTTCACTGGGCACTGCAGGGATTGAACTTGTTACTTTTCAGCTGAAAATTGACCAGCCAAACCACTGTAGCTTCTCCTGCTCCCAAGATCAAGGGTTTGTACTTTGTTATAGCCTATACCAGTACATCACCGCTGGCATAGACAAGCGGAGTCAAGGTCCAAACTACACCAAGTCATCACCTGAAAACCTTTTTATTTAAGTTTGTACCCTACTTTTGGCTACACCACAGCACACTTTCAAATAGCGTCATTCGTTTTTAGCTGAATGCATATACATATTTTCCACCTGCACGTGCTATCTATGATGCTGACATCTAACTTGTTTTATATTAATTCATATTATTATTTTTCTTTTTATTAAAGCTCAATGCAGTGAGAGCTACATGTTCAAAGGAGTGACGAGAGAAAACGCATTGGAGAAAATGTGTTTTCAATAGTTTAAAAATATTTTTCAAATATTAACATGCACATTACAACTTTAATATTTGATGTATGTTTGGGAATATATGTTCTTCAACATTACATATGTTTTGTGAATGATAGTAATGGGATGCTTGACTCCCAGCTGAAAGGTCATGGGTTCGATGCTTGGCCACACTTGTTACTATGTGTATATGTGTATGCTTTATATGGTATGAATCTTGAATAAATATAATTTGGTCTATATATATTGTGTTTGACAAAAATAGATGCAAATGCTTACGATACTGTCAGAAAACTACCAAGAGGCTGAACATTATTTTAACTGAGGAATTGAGGTCAGAGAACCCTTTGACAATGTCATCTTGCAAAGTCATCTGACCTTTATTCCCGGTGACTGCAGACGGCCAGACTGATCAATCATAATCTCATGTGGAGAAGAGTGATTTGTCTTGCAGACGTTCCAGAGGCACAATGTATTTTTTTCTCTCACTTATTTGAGTTTCAATATCCTTGATACTGTACATCGTCATGGCTAAAATAATAACAAATACAACTATTAATATAACTGTAATTATAATTACAATAGTCTTACTATATTTCAATCCAATAAAAATGTTTTAACATTTACTTTATTTGAGGTAATTTTAGATTTACATTCTCTGCTATGGTTTTTCAGCAGCATTGCCTACACCAGTGTTTACCAACCTAGCCCCCCCATTTGCGTTGCATATGATTTTAAAATGTATACATTTTACAATTAAACTATAGTCAAACATTTTAATGCATGTTTGACCTCAAAGCAAAGGAGATCACGAGCCTGTCTGTGAACTCTAGCACCACCAAAAGGGGGAACTCCTTTTGGGGGTGCTAAAGTTTCCCCAGGTTGGGTATCACTGGCTTACATTATATAGTGAATATAGTGAATGCTTCGGAGATTTTACTATTTTACCTACACCCTAAAAATCAGGCTTAAATTAGCATACCTGCGCTCTTATTGTGGAGGAGTTGAAGTCATCAGCTTGGTATGTGACAGACAATGTGTAGACCTGTACAGAGTACAGAAGGCCCCATAACAGAAATAACCCAAAGGTCAGACCCTGTGTCAAGTCTCTCCTCTTTCACTGCCCTGAGAATGACGCAAAGAAGTAGAAGTACACACACACACTCACACACACACACACACACACACACACACACACACACACACACACACACACCTACACACACACACAAAACAATAATGACATAAAACAAGAAAAAGTCTAAATCACAAGGCACACTTTTGTAATTCGTCATGATGCACTTGACTTTTCTGATTAGCAGTGTTAATGCTACATATAGCATAAACATCAAAGGATGTGAAGGAGGCTGAATGTATAGCATTGTTATTTATAAAATAGTTATTTCCCCGCAACACCACTTTTGTCTAGTTGGCCAAGTGTGATTTTCAGCCACATGACAATATATAACTGATGTTGTTGTTGTTGTTGTTGTTTTTATCAGGAAGATTGATAATGGGGATTATTGTCTGTGGCTTCAGATATAGGCAGGTAACGGTTGGAAATGGGATCCAGTCCTCAAATGGCCTGATATGCCATGGGTGCTCTGTTTATGACAGAGCTCTGAGAAAGCGACTTTCTATGTCAAATCTTGAACAAACAATATTGCCTTACACTTTAAACAAGCAGAAATAGATACATAGAAATATATTGTTTTTACATGTTACTTTAGACCAGTGGTCCCCAACCCTGGTCCTAGAGGGCCGCAGCCCTGCATGATGTAGGTGTGTTCCTGCTCCAACACAGCTGATTCTAATGACTGGGCTGTTATGATGACCCATTCATTTGAATCAGGTGTGTTGGAGCAGGGAGACATCTAATACATGCAGGGCAGCGGCCCTCCACGACCAGGATTGGGGACCCCTGCTTTAGACCAATATGAACATACAATATACCATGTTATATTACAGCATGAGCTTTGAACATTATGTCAGTTAATTATTTCAAAATAAAAGGTCTACATGCATTATTATTATTTTATCATAATAAACCTAGCTTCAAAGTCACACAGACATACAGTGATATACAGACACAAACTGAGATATGCAGTATACAGAACAGATTTGTAAATTCCTGAAGTCCCCCAAATGACCCAGATAGGTCCTCGAATCCCCATTTGTTGTAGAGCCGTGGTCCCCACACCATTGTCCCTTTCAATATAAACATTATCGATAACAATATGAAACGATACATTAATACAGTGATCATTTTCCTTCGGCCAAATGCAAATGGGTGAAACAGAAAGTCATGTGACACAGAATTAATGACTAATACGTTGTTCCATTTTAAATCAATGCTTAAAAACATATAAATGACTAAGTACCTAGTGATTACCAACCGTGGCTACAGTACCCACACCCCATGTGGTACATGTGCTAGCATTGGTTGTAAATCATTGTTGTCCAGAACACCATCTGCACAACAGCTAGTGCTCTGACAGCGGTGATAGCAAGTACAAATAAAGTAAGGAAGAGAAGGTGGGGGAGAGTTCAAAGGACAAAAGAAGAGAAGTGAACTTCAGAAAAAGTGCTTTCACACCAGTGGGCCAACCTTAATGAGCTCCTGCTGAAAGGAGCAGCATTAAGCGGATTAGAGGTTCCGCTGGCTAATGAGGAGGAGGAACACTCTGGTAGGTCTGACTCCAGACACTGCAGGGAAGAGAAGTGTGGGGAGAGATCTCATCCCGATGGTGATGCTCAGGAAGATAGCCTTACCTTACACTGCAGGTGTAAAGCCAGTAGTCAGAAGCTGGAGTCATTTTAAATTAACAGGTAAGAAAATACACCAAGTCAATGATGATCAGTCCATTTTAATCATCATTGCTGCCTCAGACAAGGCAACAGGCGATGATTTACTGGAAAATTCATAATGTCAGTTGGCAATTTTTTGACACGAATCATTCAGATATTTGTGAACAATTTGTGTAATGTAATGTTTGACAATAGATACAGTAATAACTTTTCACATGGGTGTGGAAGGTAATATATGGTGATGGACAGTGAGACCCATGCACAGATATGTACTTTGGATTCTAGATTAATATGTTGACATTAACACACCCTGAGCAATAACATAGGCTATTTGTGAACCCTTGTAGGAATACACAATTAAAAACAGTAGGCTAATATATGTATTTTTAAGTTCATGTAACTGTTTCCTTTGTAATATAGACACTAGATAGACACTATATACCATACATGTTAATACAAATGTATTAATTTCACTGGGAATTAAAAATATATGTGTTTTGCCATTAACATTATAATTTTCTGCATTACATTTACAGTAGGCCTAATTTTCCAAAAACAAATGAATAATTTATATCATAACAGGAAATTGTCATTTCATTTTTCAAGAGATTTGCCACAATCGACACAGGAAATAATATAAGTGATATTGAATCGAGGGCGAGAGAGCAAGAGAGAGCAGGCGAGAGAGAGAGAGAGAGAGAGAGAGAGAGAGAGAGAGAGAGAGAGAGAGAGAGAGAATTGAATTGTTATTAGATGGTAATGGTCCATGCCACGCCCACGCATTTGGGGTTTTGAAATCTCGCGATCTCTTAAACTAGATCCCACCCTTTTAAGCGATGCCAGCTGCAGTGTGTAATATAACAGCAGCCGATCTGGAGTCAAGGAGTTGCGGCAAGGTCGACCATAGCATCATTCCGAACAACCGTGAAAGAGTATGTGTGGAGGGGAATAGACTAGATTCAGGGGAGTGTGCTGCGAACAACAGTAGCCTAAGTAACTTGAGGATTTCAAATATTTTTCTCTGTGGGGAGCAGGCACCGACAGAAAGTGTCTAGGGGCTAATGCCTGTACCTCACTCATGTGCTGAGATCTCACGGCGCGGCAGCTAGCAAGCTATATCCTGCATTGTACCTCCCCTCATGTCTGCTTTCGGCTTCTTTATTTTGAAACGGCACGGCAGCCATATGTCCTAACGAAATAGGAAGTGTGGATCGCGTTTAGATCTACTTCGAACGTTACGCGAGTCGGAGCCGAGTGATAAACTTTGTCGGGCCACTGCCTGGACTCGATTAATATATCGTTTTGGCGTGACAGACTTTAGGTAGGCTTTTTCCTACATAGCTCGATCGTTTAGAGCATGTCAATGTCATCCTCGGCTACACCTCCCGCCCAGGGGGAAAACGTCGCATCCGAAACCGATGGGCTAGTCGTGGAAGCGGGCTTGAAACCATCCGGTCCAACTCCCAGTCAGAGCAGATTCCAAGTAGACCTAGTGACCGAGACAGCTGGCAACGCCGCCGAGGACATATCCCCCAGCTCCGATGCCTCCACGGTCCCACCCGGCGACAAGAGCGATGCGGCACACGGTGGGTCGGATGCAGGGGTCGCCGGGGAGGAGGCGAAAGGCCGGTTTAGGGTGGTGAACTTCGCCGATCCGAACGGCGCTGACTCCCCTCCCGAAGCAGCGCCCGCTGAAGCTCTACAGAACGGAGACACTGTGATGAGCGAGACCAGCCTTCATTCATCAACGGGGGGCCCGCACCATTATCACTATGACACGCACACAAACACGTATTACCTGAGGACCTTTGGCCACAATACAATCGATGCCGTTCCTAACATCGATTTCTATCGGCAAACGGCTGCGCCTTTGGGTGAAAAACTCATCAGACCCACCCTGTCGGAGCTGCACGACGAGCTCGACAAGGTAAGTTGCAATGCTCGCCAGCACAAGTAATGCAGCATTACAGTCTTCTGTCAAAATGTTATAACCTTTAACATTTGATTGATTTGTAGAAAATGTTAAGGGACGGTGTGCCAGAGAGGAGCATCGTTAAGGTAGCATGTCATCTAGATTCAAACTAGATTGTACATGCAAAAATGGCATGGATAAACCACACAGGAGATTAGACTTGAATATACAAATGGTTCAATATTTAAGTTGTTGGTATTTTGGCGCGTTCCCTTTGGCTTATCCTCATGAGCTTATGTCGCTAAGAACATCCATCCTTATAAGAACGCCAAGCCCACACAGGAATATTCTTCCCTTTTAGACATACTAATTTATGGAAAGATGTCAAATAATGCAAGTTAAAGTTTAATGTATGTCAAACCATTACATTTCAATATTTAAAATATGATATTTAAAAAGGGCAATGGGTTTGTTTAGATTTGTGTTTTGTTGCAGATGTATATGAATCTAAAGCATTTCCATTATTTTGAAGTTCTGTTGCTAATTTAAAAATTAGATCATATTTAATGGGGCTCAGCATTTTGACAATTTTTTAGTTGTCTGCTACATTGATTTAAACAGATACCCCCAATATGTGATGTTTACTCATTGAGACTGATTTTGCTCATTTTGGTGACTGACCCTATAGATATTAAGTTATTAAATATGTGGAACGAGCACCAGTATTTAAAAAGTATGATTTATCACATAACTTTACAATAATGTGGTAGATAGCATATAACAAGGCAGTATGCTATTCAAAGCTCAACACAGACATTAATGAACTACTAACTACACTCAACATAAATACTTAAAATTAACATGAACTATTCATGTAGGAAATCACATGTACTAATGTTTTAAGTTATTGTAAAGAAAAAGTTAACATGTGCAAATGAAAGTCCTGTTTGGAGCCTGTCTACCCCCTCCCCCATATGGTGGTCTCTCTGGAGACTGAGGTGGTGGGAATTGCCAGGTAGTATGCTCATAAAGGCTCATGTTTGTTCTTATTAAGCCACCAAAGCAGTAGGTTTTCGGCAAGTGTAATGCATGGCTCAGTCAAGTTCTGCCCAAGCATAGGGCTTGAGTTCACAATGTTCATAAACATTCCATCATGGCATCTGCTTCAGCAGCAACAGCTTGTCCAGTATAGACATGATACTTGGCCTCATTTCAACTTCAATGCATTAACATTCACCTATCCAAAGTAACACACAGACGATGTTGTCCGCCACGCAAGGCGCCGTCAAACAAATCTGGAGCTAATTAGTGTTAGGTGTCTTGCTCAGACAGAGACACCTTGACACTTAAGCCAGGAAGAAGCAGGGATTTAACCAGCGACGTTGCATTTTGATATACAAAATGCAAGGAAATGTGTACCGCGCTAGATTGTAAGAACATGAAATGTAATCATTGTATCAAAACCTCCTGTAGTATTGTTACAAATTGTAGGCATTGCGGCTGCACACCAAATGCAACTAGATCCTACATTTGTAAAGATACGGTATCATGGAAGATGTAATTTCAATCTATGGATGACATATCTGTGACCTGCGGATACGTGAGGTCACAATAGACCTGTCTCCACAGACGCCCAACCACGTCTACGTTTAGTGGCAGGATATAGGCATGCACTGTATCTATACTCATGTTTTTGAGAGCACAGTCAAAATTCCTGCCTACACAACAACATTGTGGTGGTGTCACTGTTTCTTTTGTTTAGTGAGAGGATACGGATGGGTCCCCAATGCAGTGGTGGCCGTCAGCCGACAATCTGAATTTTGGCAGACACATCTGGTTCTCTTTTGGATATATACTGTATATGTAAAAGCCCTATTCTTGTTTAATAATGAACACATTTATTATTATGTCTGTGTTTACAAAGCGGGCCTAGTTCTGTTTTTTTACCCTGTTCCACATTTGAAGAACTTCCTACTACAACCTGCGTTCAAAGCTAATTGTAAGCTGAGGCCGAAACGTGTGGTTTTGAGGACAATAAAACCTAATCAAGGAGTTTACTTTAAAAAGATAAAATGTAGTGGTGCAATAAATTACTTTATTGAAACGCAAATGTTTGCCAATAAAGCAAAGCTGCATCCAATAGGTTAACATGTAGGTGCAGCTATTTAAATGTATTTGTATACCTGACAGTCTTTTGAAATATAAAACTGAATTTCTTAGTCCTGTTTCAGTACTGGTTATTGTAGGATGAAAGGGAATAATCTATGGACCATTGTTTGTCATGAAATGCTGGGCGGATAGAGTATGTTCAAGGTTGTGCGGTCGAAAGAGGAGCCCTATTGCGTATTGCCGTCTGTGCATGGTGGAATTTAAGGGCAAATGTCGTACCTTTCACCACCAAAATATTACCCGTGGTCAGCAGACAATCTGATTTAATTAGTTGCTGTGTTAGGCGTGTGGCTATAGAAGAGGGCACCCCTTTGCTCAGAATGTAGGAAATTGCTTTTGGTCACGAGATTTGCTGGCTTGAATGTCACATTGACCCCAAGCATTTCCACTGTTCAGGCTTGTTTTAATGTTTACCCCCATTTCTTTGGCAACATGTGGATCGAACTATGTAATGGAAATTCCACTGTACAAATTGACTTCTGCCGGTGGACCTTTATCTACAAAGCAATCGATGAGCCAATGAACCAATTTACTGTTGGGCAGGAATTGGTGAAGCTGCCTAGTCATTATAACATTATATCTCTGAACTAGAGCCCTCAATTATTTCTCAAAATATTCTCCCAGATAAAAGGGCATGAATTAATGTGGCAGCAAGAACATCAAGCTGCTTCTAGGTTGTTGGGACGTCATCTTCTGAGGGTCAGAGGGGATTGTTTTGTCTAACCTGTTACTGCACCCCTGACCAGCCGAGTTGGGCAACAGCAGCGATGTGTTTGTATTGACCGCCAGGGATTCACTACACATGACACGTTAGTGCAGTGCTAGGCAGTGAAGCACAAATGGATTGTGCTTAAATATTGATGCTGCCAGCCACCCCTGTTGTTGCAGTGCTGAAGCTTAGTGAAGCCTGAAAATATTAGCCAACTAACTTTTTTACAGTCACCATTTACGTGTTACATGCATTGTTTCTCCAGTGATTGTACTGTTGAAGGATTGTTTAGTAGGCTCTTCTTCTTTGTATGAATTAATTTAACTCGTTATACAATATATACGGTGCATACTGCCTTTGGTAAGTGTGCTAATGGAATATTCTCCAGTCTTTATTCATATAGGAATTTGAGGATGCCTCACTGTGATAACAACCTTCCTAGACCGTAACCACCTCCTACTGTTTGCTTGAACAATGGAGGTAAAACGGAGGTGTGACCATCTCTAGTTATAGACTATAAATATAACTTGTGGAGCACAACATTACAGAACGTTATGTTACTAAAATGTTTTGACATGTTGGTCATTTTCTACAAATACTAATTAATTTCCTGTAAAACTAATGTGGGGAGTTATCTCATTTTGAAAATGTAATTAATTGTATTTTGACATTACATCCTGTACATTTAAGGACTTTCAAATGAATTACAGCCTAATAATCATATTTATAAGGACATCTCGATTATTTGAGATTCAGGGTGGCACTAATGTGATCGTGGAGTGTCATGGACAGCTGCGGTGACTTCCTACTCAAAAGAACGTCAAAACGTGACTCTTTTGAAGCGTGGCTTGGGCATGGGCAATTTCACATGGGCCCGTGTCTTGCTCTCGTGTGTACATCGGTCCACGCTAATCTGTTGTTTTCTGCACCCAAGGTTGTGCACAGAAACAGGAAACCAAGGAAGCCCTAGGGTTCTGCACTTTGAATGAGTGGTATACAGCTGCTGTGTTGTATACACAAGTCCATTGGCAACATGTGAGTGGATCTGGCTCCCATCTTATCCCTATATCTAAGTGCGTCATAGTGAGCCTTATGTCAACACGACGTCTTTGAGAAACTTGAACCGCTTGCTAGATGTATTTATGTTGGGGGGCAGTGGGGGACAAATAAACTAATGTGTGACCTTGTTGGACAAGCCATTACAAGATCTATATCTTACAAAATGCGTTTGAGTGCTTTTGTTCGTCGACCTTGGTGACTGTGTCTTAAGTCCTCTTGACTGTTTGGTGGCAACGATTAAGATGACTTGTTGACACTTGTTACAGCTGAGACTGCTTTCCGTTATTTAGATTCCTCCTGTCGTCATAATCACTTACAGTAAGTAGCTATTTCACACAGTGGACAGGCCTACCACTTTCCATGTTGACCAAAAACCTATAAAGCACAACTATGTGTAACTGCCCAAAATATCAATCTCATTTACGGATCTCCGTTTGCTATTTTTCAGAAGTTATTTTATTTTTCTCTGTTTGTGGACAATGACCTTTGTGAAACTATTTCCTCTTATTATCAAAGTGGCACTTCTCTTGTACAATATGGCTTGAAAGCACTAAAATGTTACCTTTTTTAAATTGATTTGTATGCACAAGTGGTAGTAACGCATCATTTTATGCAGGGGTCAGATGAATCAAAGCTAATGTCATTTTCATATATTCAGTTGAATGGATTAAAGCTCTCCACATATGTGGAGATGTAGACTGCCACTCTGTCTTGAAAGTCTCAATTCTGAAGACATGCGCTCAGATGTCACATAATGTCTCAAAGACCTCTATTGTTCGGTCTGGTTATTATTCCTTTACTATGTTTCAACCCCCCCTGGTGTTCTCTTGGGTTCACTTCTACCTGTGGCTCATAGACGGAGTCAAAATTGGCGGACCTTGTGGGCTAAGAATGTATTTGTGTTTTTTTTTTTTTCAATGTGTTGAATTACTGCTTTGGATGTTTGCATTGCCATGAATGAGGTGTCTGTAAAAATGTATATTTGCTATAATGCAAAGGTAGTGCAATATACAGTATTTTTATTTAACCTTTATTTAACTTGAGTATGAAATTAGAGCTGCTCGATTATGGAAAATCATAATCAATCTCGATAATTTTGGTCAATATAGAAATCACAATTGTATGTCATAATATACATTGTTTATTTATTGACTCTGGAAAGATATTGCAGTTACTGCACAAAAGCAATTAAACAAATAAACAGTGTAAACAATTTAATACTTTTCATGTTTTTAATTAATATATGACATGTAACCTTTTTGTTATATTTTGTATGTAGTTACATCATTGCACACATTTAATGTTACAAATTGACTCTATATGGCTGCATCATGAAAGTAGATTGTGCAAAACATCTGGGATAAAATGCACTTGTCAACACTGGATATTGCAGGTAATCCCTGGGCTACACTTAACAAAAGAAGGGATTGTGTAGTTGAGTCAAGATTAAAGTTCTAACCTCAGGTCAAGGAGAAGTGTTATTACCAGGTAATATGTGATGACATCTGAAGATGGTGCTTGTAGGTTCGACCTATCTAAGGTCAGTAGACCTGGTCCTCTTAAGTATTTGGTGTGTGTGTTGTATGATTTGGGATTATTTTAATTAAAATCCCATTGTTCCTTTACACTTTTTTTGTTTGTAGGGGTGTATTGATAAAATGTGATATTGATAATGAAAATTGCAATATCTATATTTATTTCAATATTTTTAAAGCTAAGTAGTAACACGCAGGTTATGGGGAAAATGCATCAAAATATATTCATAACATCAAAACAACACGTTTTCAACTGACAGTCATATTGGACTCGTACAATGGTAATTCCATGATACCGATTCTTTTTGGCCACTAATGTTTCCTATTTGATCTCCGTTACGTATTTAGCTTCCTCAGCCACACATCTTACTTTTCTGTCTAAATAACACAACTAAGCCAAACAGCCAACGGACGCATCTCTTCACAAAATAAATATACTGAATATTGCACTTCCTGCAACATTTTCGATATATTGCGATAATGATACTGAGTCGATATATTGTGCACCCCTAAGTGGTAGTGTCCCGCCCTTCATCGCAGGTGTATGATACAGTAGACTGTATTCTACTACTGTACACTCTCCATGCTTTGTCATTTTAGTGGAAAGCCATCCATGGTCCTGCTTCACCCATGTAGATAATGTTCTCTTAACTCATCCCGTTCTTTCTGCTCCCTGCTGTTTGACGGGACGGCACCTGCAACTACATCACCTTTTTCTTTTTCTTCATATGACAGCGGTGCATGAGATATCGTGTAATACTGGACAATATGGCAGTATGGTGATCTGTAATGTTTATATCACAAAAATGTGACAAGACATGCAGTATACAATAGTGACTGATGCTTCACAAACACATTTACATCAAGTCTGCTATTAGTGGGCAATGTAACGTGTGTTTATCGTTTGGATTTTAATAGAGCCAGCCAGGTAACTTCATAATTCCAGTAGCAGCGGAGGCTATTATTGGTGTAGACATGCAAATGTATAGATTTCTGTTATCTAGTCTGGTAATGGTTAGCAATGCCATACACATGAGCTGTTGGAGTGGGTGCGGTGTTATTAGGTGGTCGATTTCATTACATTAGTGTTTTTGACCTATGAGATCCCCTGAGGTCTTGTCAAGAACGATATTGTATGTGAGGGATAGCTGAGAATTAAGTTGAACGGTGTCGTAGCCCAAAGATGACAATTGAGTCAGTGATCCTACCGGCTAGCCAGGCTTTCTGTCAGACTTTACTATCTTTTGGACTGAGCCCAAGAGATAACCAACCATTAATTATGTTTTTACAGGCACTGTTTACACAGGCTGCTGTTTCGCCAAATCCCGAAATACTTTTAGCGCTGTATCACAAATGGTGTTTTTTTTCATGCACATTTGTACCCTCAGCTTCCACTTTATTACACCTTAAAGGTGAGACCATTCTCCATTGACCCCTCGTCAACATGGTAGCTGTCTTCACAGAACCTCCAAGCGCTGGAGGTTTCTTTGTTGTTTGCACTAGTGTACTGTTTGCGAGTCCCAGGTGTCTGCATGTGACTTAAGACAAAGGTGTTTCTCTAGTCGAAAACGGTGGGAGATTTACATTTCTTTTTTTTTCTATTAACATGCTAATTTTGTAAACTAGTCATCAAATTACAAAAAACTCCGCCACCCTACACAGAGGTCTCTAGTTGCAACCCCTAACCTGGTCACCGGCACAGCCCGCCCTATCCCCCACAAAGCAGTGTTGACAACCCGCTGAGCGCTTGACAATACAGCATGTCCTTCCCCTTTCTTCTCCCCTCTAACTGCCACAACCAGACGCCAGGCAACGCTACTGAGTCATTGAGGGGAGGTGTGTGTTCATGTAGACAGATGGTCAAGTCGACGCTGGTCACCTCCGTTTTATTTTCACCTATTTATATCCCCCATTGTATCAGAGCCGTCACTTAAAACTCGATCTCCGCTGTCCCCCCGTGTCGACACGGGAGTTCAAATGCACGGCATGCAGCCGTCTTGACTGCCACACGCAGTACTTTGCCACATTGCTGGCCTAATTTGAATGAGGCTTGAAAGGTGAATTTTGTCCTGCTATTTCTGGCGCAGCATTTTTGAAATGACATTAAGCCCGTGATTAGGTCTTGTTATGGGGTTAGGGATCATTAGTTGCACAACTGGTTCAGTACAGACTATTAGTTCACGGTGGACCGTGTGACGTGCAATATGCCAATGAATTAAAAGCTTCCATTGATCAAATGACCCTATAGTTGGCTATCAACCTTACTGAAACTTCAATAAACATCCAATAACTGCTTAAATCTACTATATTAAAAGCTAGAGTAAGGGGCGGAGCTTCTGAGGGAGCATCCTATCGTATTGAAAGGAGAGGTGTTTTTGATTTGAGTTAGAATTTAGCAAGCTTGAGAATTACTTTATTTTAATACTTTTTTTTAAGTTTTACATATTTGGAAAATACAATAATATTTTTATTATTTAATACTGGTATTGTCAGGGGAGATACTGTATTAGAAATAACATTGTTTTTCATGCTAAGATGTTTAGAAGTTGTTCATAATTGCTGTCAGTCAAGCACAGCTAGAGGCATTTGATATTGTAATATTTAGTTTGTAAAGAAATATACTTTGGTAATGCAGCAATGTTAATGCAATCCCTAAAGGGGTTAAAATATTTAATATTCTGTTTTCTGTCTATTCTTGCAGTACTGTGCAGTACTGTACCTGTATATCACACATCTATACATTTATGTGATGTCATTTCATGAAACCCTGGAGCATGCCTAGACTAGTCTACAAAGCTTGTATAGGCAGCTAGGCCTATCCAAGATTTGTAGACATTCCCCACTGTTTTAACACCCTGTGAATGTATTGTGTGTGTGTGTGTGTTTGCATTAAGTGTGTGGGCCGTTCGACTATACTGCCACACAGTGTGAACATTTATAAGCCCATTCTTTAAACTCGACACGACGACATGACGTTGACTTTTGTTCGTTTCCCCATTAAGCAGGATGGCACTTGTTTGAAGGCCTGCCCATAAACCCGCATGTGCAACAAATGGCAGGAAGGCGGTGCGCTGTACACGGCCTGTCCTCCGGGAGCTCGCCACCGTCAGGTCATTGTCTGAGCAACGGAGGGCGGCTTCCTGTGTTTTACACGCTGTAGTAATGGAAGGACCTGGGTCCTACCATGAATGTAACCCTCTGTTTTATGAGCTGCCGTTCTCAAGGGAGGTTAGGATACAGGGGTTGTGACGGGTTGCCATGACAACAAGTACAGGTTACAATGCTGTAGTGCACAGCACGTCATTTTTCTGATGAAGATACCTTCCATGTATTTAATTTGCATTCAAATGGGTTAGCATGGTCTGTTGTCCACTCTGCCCATATTATGTGTGTGGGCACAACTCCTTAAGGCGGATGTATACTTCTGCGTTGAACCTACGCTGAGCCTATCGTGAGCATTTATACTTCTGTGCTGGTCTGTCGGCCCCGCGCGGACCTGTGCGCGTTGATTGTGCTTGCGAAGCCCCCACTATACGGAACTGGGTGTTTTGTTTAGGCTCCAGAAATAGAACATATGCAGTGTAAACATTTTTAAATAACCATATGTAATTATTTCTTTCCAGCAAATGCCTTAATTACACCCAAAATTGACCATGTTGGTGTAACAATGTGTGACGATAAAATGGCATTTATAAAAGACAGCTGACTGTATTTGCGCTGCCAGAACAATAAGGAAATCCCATAGGAAATTGACTGTCTTGTCGTGTGCTAAGATGTAGCCTTGGGTGCTCAAGCAAGGCATATAGAAACATTTCTTTCCAGCGACTCTAACAATTACACCAGGATTGTCAACGGGAGACAGTGTGTGCATGTACAGGACGTTTGTTATAATGATCCCTAATGCCAAAGCCGTCTGGCATCCTGATATGGAGAGCTCCAGTTTGACTTTGTCGCAAAAATCTAAAAGTCTATAGACGCCTCGAAATTGCTGTGCTGCAGTGGAACAACAGTGGCTCTGACAAATTACCGTCGTGCTGTCATCCACGGGCCTAATTTTGCTGTCGCTGACAGACAATAACCGTCAGTTCATCCAATCACCAGTATTTTGAAAGTGCCTGCCCTGTTTCTAAACTGTTTCAATGGACGTCTTTCTTGATGGTTGTATGTAAACAAACCGTCTTTTGCATCACGTGAACAACTCCCAGCCCCCCCCCACCCACTCACTGATTGTCATGGCAACAGTTGTCAAATAGGCAGAGCATAGTTGAAATTTAACAAAGTGCTGTTTAATGTGCGTTTTATTTGAAAAGCCCGTAATTAAGGGGAGCACATATCTGTCGATGCAACTTTTAAAATGTGCCATTTTCTTTTCTCCTCTTCTTCTCCAGGAGCCATTTGACGATGGCTTTGCCAATGGCGAGGACCTCACGCCGGCCGAGGAGGCAGCAGCCAAAGAATCTGCTGAGTCCAAAGGAGTGGTCAAGTTTGGTTGGATCAAAGGGGTGCTGGTGAGTGTTCCCCATGCTCTACGCTGCACGAGTAACTAAAATTATTTGGCTTTGGCTAAAAGGCTTTAATTCGTCGTTAAAGGTACAGTCAGTAATGATAGTAAGTAAGTAAATATATATTTTGTTACATTTAGATTCAGCGAAAATCTACCCGAGGACTGCTAGCTGCCTGTTCTGTGTGTGTGCTGATAAAATAATCTGGTGTTTCTACACAGCCCTGGCTTTGTAAACAGGGGCACAAGGGGCGCAGGTAGCACCACACAGCACTATTTTAGCCTCGGCAATGCTTTTTGGAGGGAACACCCTACGAGGTCTTTTTGTTTTGATTGAAAATAACCATGTAGGTTATAGTTTACAGTTAGATGTCAAGTTCGGAGATGCTTTTCTACAGAGGGCTTCAAACAAAACTCCTTGAACGAATATGACGCTCTTGAATGCTTCTGTTGACAAATGAGTTTGCGATCTGTGAGTAACTTTGCAAGTGCTCTGCCGTTTTTGTTGTCCTGCGGTAGTTTAATGCTCTCTGCCGACCAAAGGATGGACATTTATGATGGCAGTATGCTATAAATAAACAAAGCTAAAAATAAATTGCAAATGGCAGCATTAAGCTATAAGAAATCAATTGCCTGTAGGCAGAGTTACAGAAACCACAGTCTTTGATATGCCTGTAAAAGTGTTGAAAGTAGCTGTTTGCCACCAAGAAATTTCAGAGGTGTCTGTGAGTAGGTCGAGTATAGGTACCGATTTTGGGGCCTGAATGTGAATTACTCTTGGCTCAGTGAGAAAGCAACAACATTCACAAGATCCGGGGAAAGTTAAGTCGGTTTAAAATAATTATAACATATAAAGATGAAGCTAGCAGGGGATGGAAGTTGAATTAAAAACATGTCTGTTTCTTATCAGTGTCTGAATTGTGGCATGTGCAAGATCTTGCTTCCTCTCTAATATAAACTTTACACTTAACAGTACTGACATTTTTGCCAGTAGAGGTTGGTTGGTTTATAATGGGCTACGAATAGTTTTTGTAATGATCTCACCAAGTGGTGCAAGACGTTGTCTCTTATAATATGGTTCTAATAATAATATCTTTAATTGGTTCACTTTTGTCTTGGGCTGATAGAGGTTGGAGCACATTGTCAACTATAGAGTAGCATCTCCAGAACTAGAAGAGATTCAGTGTCTTAGCTAAAGGGGTCATATTTATTGGCCAGAGGGGTATTGCAAGTTTGAGGCAAAATACTAATTTGTAATATAATGATGCATAACATAATGAGGTTAATATGCTTTAAAGAAAATAGCACATGGCTTGTTTGCAAGCTTAATAAAGCATTACGGTATGTTTGCTGTGGCATGTTCTGTATGATTATTCATCATTTTCTGTCACTAATTTCAAAATAAAGTGCATGAAGGTATTTGGGCAAACACATTGAGATTTTTGACATATATAAAATCTACTTGTGTGCATGTTACACTCAATGCATGTTGGATTTTAATATTTGGTTAAACGGACACTCCTCGATCGGTGTCCAGAATTTCCCATGAGGTTGGACCAATGTGAAAAACCAAAGTTGTTGTTATTTGTGTTTGAAATAGAGAGAGTGCACATCCCTCCGCCTGTTGAGTGGCTCTCATTCCTTCCTACTTTGGTCCGACATCTGTCATACACTGTTCTCCACCCCTCCTGCTAAAGCTCTCATATGCTCACACTGTTCTCTACCCCTCCTGCTACAGCTCATATGCTCACACTGATCTCTACCCCTCCTGCTACAGCTCATATGCTCACACTGATCTCTACCCCTCCTGCTACAGCTATCATATGCTCACACTGATCTCTACCCCTCCTGCTACAGCTCATATGCTCACACTGATCTCTACCCCTCCTGCTACAG
>JAODUE010001526.1:21980-33971 GCA_027564755.1 Amblyopsis hoosieri
CTATCATATGCTCACACTGTTCTCTACCCCTCCTGCTACAGCTATCATATGCTCACACTGTTCTCTACCCCCCCCTGCTATAGCCTGCCACACATGTTTGTGTTGGGCCAGGACTATTTTCAGGATGCTGTTGTAACACAATCGAGGAGTGTATTGCAAGCTTCCTAGCTAATGATTATACTGCAGCCCATGTGTAGGCCTATTTTAGGTCAGATATCTGACTTGGCCATCTGAAGTAGCAGTCAAGGTGTTTGTTTCCGACCATGCAACCAAACTAAGAACGGTTCCCCTGCAGGTGCGCTGCATGTTGAACATTTGGGGCGTGATGCTCTTCATTCGCATGTCGTGGATTGTGGGCCAGGCGGGAATTGGTAAGTTCACCTCTAGAGCGGACCATGGAGAGTTTATGTTAATTGCTCTTTACATTCGCACACAACTTGCCATTTCTCCCACCCCCTCCTTTTAAATGCGTTTTATTTTTTACATTTTTTTTCCTCTTCTTCCATTCAGTTCTTCATTGTTCTCCACTAATATGTGAAATGTTGCACAAGGTGAAGCACGCAGCAGAGTGTTACAGTATGCACTAGACTGTCATTTTACCTGAGCTGTTAATTTGTCACAGACTCTCCAAAATGTATGAGATTTAATATCCAAGGATTTACTGCTAAATTGTGTTGTTTCTTTTTCATTCTTAAAGGTATTTTTGACGTGTTTTTGTGATTTTTTTTTTTTTTTCTTCTTTTTTTTTTTTCTTTTTCAACAGCGCTGACCTGTCTAATCGTTGCTATGGCAACGGTTGTGACCACCATCACCGGCCTCTCCACATCTGCCATCGCAACAAACGGTTTTGTACGAGGAGGTATGCCTAGATGTGTTACGTTTCTGCTTCATACAGTATATAGGATGGTTGCGAACTTGCTTTGTTTTGAATAGTCCATCCTTATCATGCCGTAGGTTAGATGTCATAAATTCCTGTGAGGTGATGTGTTAAAGGAAGTATACATACTGTACTGTATGTGCTTCAGTCAGGTTTAACAGAATCCTCAGTAGGCCTTAATCATAGGTAAATCTAGTTTTTGAAAGCCTTCAAATTAGATTTTGTTTGGGTAAATTATACTGCATGTTCTTAATTTTTACATTTGTATGTGTTAAAACTTTGGTCTGTTACAGCTGATGCATACTGTCACTATACTATGAATAGTAAAACAAAGCCAGAACTGTAAATGTATATGTTTCCTCAAGGTTTTTGCTGTAATTTAACTGTGCCTTTGGGATCCTGATGGATAAAGAGAGCCATTGTACTCTTTATAGATGTTTTCAGTAGCTGGGAGAAGCTGTTTCTCCATTAACTCATTATATTGGACTTCTAAATTCTTCAGCCGTGTTTATTTATTTTTGGGGATTTAATACAAAACTAGTTTTAAAGGGCAATGTAAAATAAATCTTTGACATTTACATTACTTTTATTCAAATAATATATGAATATTTATAAGTGTTGGTGGTGGGCTGTTTTTATTCTGAACAAACTACTCCTGCTTTACCCACGCAGTGAGTTACATTTCAGGTTCACATATTGATATTAAGCTATGGCTGCTCCAATATGGAAAGAATAATTATCAAGACATTAAGAAACAAATAAAAAGTGAAAACTGACACAAATAAAAAGTGAAAGCACCTTCAATTGTGAAATGTACCTTAATACTTTTTACAAATGTTCACCCTGCGAGGGATGAAAGTGAGCGTGCGCCTGTCGTTTAGAACACAAGACAAAATAAGAGTTCACTTGCTAAACGTAATGTGCTAAATAATAATGTTCTCTCCATTATATTGTTTCGGTAATTGTTAGGAGCTGATATTGAAATCACGATTAAAGTTAAATTAATTGCACAGCCCTATATTAAGCTACTGTTAAAAGCTTCTGTAGAGAAATGTAATCTGTTTATTGTTAATTTGTGAAAGCTATTGTGCCAACCAATTTGCTGTGTTGCCGTCAGTGCTAATCATATTAGACGGACACTCCATTATTATAACTCAATTCATGTATATTACCATGTTGCCATAGGGCCAATGAGTGTTTCTTGCTCTAACACCACTACTGAGTATAAAAGCTCAGTGTTTGCTGTTTGGCTAAAGTATTGTCTTTCAGGTGTGTTATTTTTACCAGTATGACATTGTATATTTTGTCATCTGTGAGAGAACTTTCTGAGGGTTTGCCTACAATCTCCGATGTCTGCAGTTTGGATCAAATGGAATGAAATCACACTAGCACTCACTGGTTCCAGTTGTAATATCAATAGGAAATATTATATTGTGTTTATAGTACGTTGCGGTTACACTGATAGCGTGTGTATCCCTAAAAGAAAGAGAGGTTTGAAATAAACATGCATGTCTTATTCCCTTGGAGAGAGAACTAGATTGTGGGAAAACCGCATGTAAATGCAATTTCTTTTTCTGCATTTCATCATTTGGCTGACTGCAGTTATTCCTGTTTATGCCGCGTTCACATGGGACACTGCAGACGTTAGCCCAGGGCTGTTCAACTCCGGTCCTGGAGGGCCGCACCCTGCATGTTTTAGATCTAGATATGCTTCCTGAGCCTAGCCTATGCCAAGGTCAAAATGTACTTATTGTATGCCCTCTCAGCCTCATTCCAGGCCTGTTTGACTGAACCGTAGTGAGATAATCCCAGGATTACCCTATCCTTTTATCTGGTTATTACATTTCAAGCGTTAGCAACTGTGCCTTTTTGGCACAAACAAAGTTAGCCTATTTTTTAAGTGTTCACTCTTCACCTTTCCTGTTTTTTAAAATAACATTTTACGTGTGCTTTTCAGGGGGAGCATATTATTTGATATCAAGAAGTTTGGGCCCAGAGTTTGGTGGCTCTATCGGCCTAATCTTCGCTTTCGCTAATGCTGTGGCTGTTGCGATGTACGTGGTTGGCTTTGCTGAAACGGTTGTGGACCTTCTCATTGTAAGTTTCTACTAAATTGGGCTACTAAATTATACATGGACATCGCCATGTTTACCTGCGTTGCATATTTCATTGCAACGTTTATCTGTGTTGCACATTTAATGTGCGATATCTAATTAGTCATTTAATCTGTTTTAGGGTATAGATGTCGTCATGATGGATCAGACCAATGATATCAGAATCGTCGGCACCATCACGGTCATCCTCCTGTTGGGCATCTCCGTTGCGGGGATGGAGTGGGAAGCCAAGGTTTGAAAAGCCTAAAGATGATCACTCCAAAAATAGTTCTAATGTGTAGATACTGTAGATGGCTTCACACTGACTTTAGGCGCCTGCGGGATCGCAGGTTCAAGTGCAGAGCATAGAAATCGTCCAGGTGACTGAAAACACGTGGATTTTCTCTACACAGGCCCAGATCTTCCTGCTCTTTGTCCTTGTTACCGCCATCGTCAACTTCTTCATTGGAACCTTCATCCCTGTCAAGGCTAAAGAACCATTGGGCTTCTTTGGCTATGACGGTAAGGCCCGCTATCTAGATGTCTCAGTATTATTGCAATTGCTTCACGTCTAATTGACTATCACTGTTAGATTCATGTTTTTCATTTATTGTGGTGCTGTAATTGAATGGTGGACATTGTGTTTAAATGTTGTATGTGGACGTTTTAAGCCGCCCTCTTGGCCAGGTCGCTCTTGGAAAAGAGATTTTAATCAAAATGAGTCTTTTTACCTGGTTAAATAAAGGTGTGTGTGTGTATCCTCAACATCCTCAAGCAAAGAAGCTGTCATTATCTACACCCTAGCTAATCATGAATAACCTCAGTGTGCAAAGATCTTGCAATCTGTTTTATGTAAAATCACAAGATGGAACCAATGCAGTTAATTCCTGATGTTCAAATTCAATGAGCCCTCTAATTGAGTTTAGACCTCTTCTCTTCTGCACTCCTAAGCATTGTTTGCTTGCATTTTCTACTCGGCAGGTTCGATCATGTGGGAGAACATGGGCCCGGACTTTCAAGAGGAGACTTTCTTCTCCGTGTTTGCCATCTTTTTCCCTGCAGCTACTGGCATTCTGGCTGGTGCCAACATCTCAGGAGATCTCGCCGTAAGTCACCCGTGATGTATACCATCCTTATCGCTCATTTGTGACACAGTATAGTCATTGGTTCCAATTTGTAGAGTGGATAACAGGGCTGTTTTCTTTACTGACTACTGAATGTGATTTTTGATCATCATATCTTTTTTGTTGTTGTTGTTGTTGCATGTAGGACCCTCAGCAGGCTATTCCCAAAGGGACCCTCTTGGCCATCCTGATCACAGGCATCGTCTACCTCGGGGTGGCGGTTTCTACAGGTGCGGCCATGTTTGACTGTACCACATGCACTCTCCTCCATATATTTACACATGCATGGATGTCCTGGTATTACGTCCACGTGGAACATGTTGCACCTTCTTTGAACAAGGCGCCACCATTGTGAGGGACGCCACCGGGAACGTGAATGACACGCTTAGCTCCCAGTTCACCAACTGCACCGACGCGGCTTGCAAATTCGGCTACAACTTCTCCGCCTGTCAGACTACCCCCTGCTCCTACGGCCTCCAAAATGACTACCAGGTACCCTGATGTTGGAACGTTGTGTCAGTTCATGTTTTCTGATGTTGTTGTCGACTAAAAGTGAGTAAAATAGGATTATGCCCGATGGTTTGCGACTGGAGCTATTGTGCTTGAGCATTACAAAATGGATGTGTGCGCATGCCATGGACCCTCCGCACCTTTTACACCGGGTGTCTTATGTCCTACTGTGCTCTTCTATGAGGAGGACGTGGGCATTCACTCTGAGTGTATGCCGATGTTTGTATGCTAATGTCGGGCGCATGGAGATTGGACATTTCATTTCAGTGTGTTTTGTGTGCAGGTCATGAGCGTCGTTTCTGGTTTCAGCCCCATTATCTCTGCTGGAGTCTTTTCCGCCACTCTGTCCTCGGCCCTGGCCTCTCTCGTTAGCGCCCCCAAAGTTTTTCAGGCAAGCTGCAGATTTTGATCAAAACATTTGTAATGGACGCTGTGCTCTTTTTGGTTAGAAATGAATGAATAACGTAATGTTTTCTGGTGTTGTATACATTCCCCTCAGGCTTTGTGTAAGGACAACATATACCCTGGCCTGGGCATGTTTGCGAAGGGCTACGGCAAGAATAATGAACCCCTCAGAGGCTACATCCTCACCTTCTGTATTGCTTTAGGGTTCATTCTCATTGGTATGACTTCACATTCTACGCTGGTATATTATGTTGCTGACTATGTTGATTGCTGAGCCACTCAAGTACCCCCCCCCCCCAAAAACGACTTGTTTTAATGTGCATTTAATATATAAGTAGTGTTTCACATTGTGCATAAGATGAAGTTGTAAGCTAATGCTAACAGTGTGTGACATTGTTGGGAGATCTTTGAAAACCATATTTTATTTTCTATTTTTATTTTCAGCTAAGTTGAATGTAATCGCGCCAATCATCTCCAACTTCTTCTTGGCCTCCTATGCCCTGATCAACTTCTCTGTGTTCCATGCCTCGCTGGCTAACTCACCAGGTAAGATAATATCACTGAAGATGATGCTGTACTAATGGGTCTGAATGTGGGGGGTTTAGACCCCCAGGCGTAATTTATTGGTGTGGTCAGTAATTCTTGAAGAGAAAAACGACGCTTGCTAACTTCGAATTCAAATAAAACAAAAACACCTCTCCTGTCAACGCCATAGGGTGCTTCCTCAGTAGCTCCACCTACACATTGGAAACTCATTGCAACGATTAGGATTATTAAGTCAGGGCTGTGTAGAAGTACTTTAATACGTACTTATCACGTCATCCTGAGGGATGTGTGTGGGAGGGGTTTCCGTTAGAAGTTAGTTTTTATTGTTGACTCTAATCTATAAGCCAGAGACTAGTCTTAGTTTCGTAAATACAATAATGTGAACCCTTGATGTGCAGCACATGCTTTGATTAAAGGCAGGGTCAGTAATTTTCAAGCTCAAATCCAAACTATATTCCTCCGCGCCCTCAACGGCACCGCCTCACACATCGAAACGCACTGTAAAGCAAAGCGTAGTACCACGGCTTACCTTATTTTCCTGAAGAGTCCTCTAATCCAATCAAATACGTCTCTCAACAGTTGTCATTTGTAAGGTATTAATATGGGCAGCGTTGTGGTAAATGCAATAAATAATGTGTTTTTCTCCTTTAATACCAAAGGTCTTGAAGAATACCAGGTACAGATTCTGATTGTGATATACTATATTCCCTAAGCAATTCATAATCGCATGGACTTAAATGGTACATGGCTCCATTACATTCAGGCAGCAACATGAACACACTACTCAACGCTGACAAATTACCAATGTATAAATTCTACTCCATTGGCTTTGCTGGCTGCCTTGGGCCTAGTCTTTGCTCTAGCTACAGGCTAGAACATTGTATGATGGGACAGACAAAGACGAGGCCGTCAATGTACCGTGTATGTCCTGTTTTTGTTTTAGACTGTATAATCACATAGGTCGAATTGTGTCTCATTACTAAAATCACGCCAAATGCAGTTTCTTGTGACCCCAGTAAACAGGTGTGGTATCCCTTATCCTTCGTAGAAGATGTAACGCTGTTCCCTGTGTAACACTGACCTCTAACTGCCATTGTTTTAATCCAAGCACACATCCATTCTCTTCTAATCCACATCATATGCCTATTTTTAGTGCTTTCACATTATTAAAATGTTCAGCAATATCACTGACAATGTTTAGCATTATAAGGAAGTGTTTTATATAATTTCAGAGAAGAAAGTTTAGGCAGACATGACTAATTTGTTTTAGAATAAAAGTAACCTTTTGGGCACTTATTTAACCCACCATAACGTTGAACGTTTCCATTAGTTTTCCCTAATCAATAATAATTTCAAATGTAATAATGATGATAATAATAATAATCTAGACTCAAAGTGTTCTAGGTTCTCACGTGACGTTCGTCACACCACCTTGCTTTGGCTGTTCTTCTAGGATGGCGCCCTAGCTTCAAATACTACAACATGTGGGTGTCTCTGGCTGGAGCCATCCTGTGCTGCGGCGTCATGTTCGTCATCAACTGGGCAGCTGCTCTGCTCACCAACGCCATTGTCTTGGGCCTTTACATCTACGTCAACTACAAGAAGCCAGGTACCGTGACTAGGGGTTAGGGTTTCCACCCGTCTATTTTTAAATGTTTTGTTCCGACACACACAATTGTAGTCAGAGTCACAAAAGAGGCCATCCAATCCCACCGTCTGGGCGAGGCTTAGCTGTACTCACTGTGCCCCCTCGGGATAACGTGATCACCTGCCTCCACATTACCCCACCCACGCTAGTGTAATGCTTGAACGAATAGTATGGGAACAGAATAATTCAGTGCGTGCATCAGCATGTTTGGTGGCCAAGGAGAAACCCTAATACTCGCATTCGTTTATTTTCAGGCGACACATTGCGCCACGCTCTCGAGAAATCAATGCATTCAGTTTCAGGATGTTTTTGCGCAGTATTAGACAACACGCGACCATAACCAGCTCTATTAATTCACTTTTCAGTCACCGACGATGCAAACATTTGATATATTGCACCCACATGTTGTTTATTCCAGCAAGGAAGGCTTATAAAGGAGCATAAGTACAGTGCAAAAATGAAACCCTTCCCTGGCAAGTTATTGTTAGAGCCTTGCGGCCACAAAGCACGCACACTCTGCTTCACGCTGACTCCCTACGTGTGACCAGGCTTTGTGCGCTGAACGCACACCTGTTTGCACACGCTCTGTTTGACACGCAGCCACACACACACACACACACACACACACACACACACACACACACACACACACGCGAGAGAGGCCTCCCTACTGATTTGCACACCACATGGGTCAGATGGCCTTTGGCCGTGAACTGTGTCCCTGACTCCGGCATGTGTGGCTCTCTGCGTGTGTCCCTCCCCCTCATCTTCCCCCTCCAGATGTGAACTGGGGTTCTTCTACCCAAGCCCTGACCTACCACCAGGCCCTGACTCACACGTTGCACCTCAGTGGTGTGGAGGACCACATCAAGAACTTCAGGTACTGTCACTAATGGACGCCTCTATGTGTTGGCTGTACACTTAGTTCTGTGTGTGTTTATCGTCCCTCGCGAAGATTGTTTATAAACGTGATTGAGACGCTACATGCCGCTAAAGACCGTATCAGCAAATTCCATCTCTACATCTTTAAATGTAAAAAACAATGCTCTATTTGCAATAGCACTTTCTATGCTGTTTACACAACTGACGTTGTAGTATGTGCACATAAGGGCTCTGCTGGTATCAACAAAGAGATTTATGAGATTATTGTTAGATTTGTATGCTCTAAATGTATTGTTTTATTTTAAAGGCTCTATCATAATGACATTCTCCAACAGTCTATTTGGGTAATGTTTCTGTCTGAGCTCAAATGGTATTATTATTATTTTTCTTTTGAACATGTCCCAACTTGATTACACTAGATTACAATCCAAAACCGATGTCATACCTGAGGCTAAATTTGAGGAATGTTTTCTTAAATACATATTTAAAAATCAGTCAAGCCCTTTATGGCCCCTTCAGACAACACATCTAGGAAAAGTGTGCGTGTGCGTGTGTGTGCGTGTGCGCGCGCGTGTGCGTGTGTCCGTCCAATCTGGTGTCAAAACGTATGAAAACATTGTGTCTTGTGTGTCAAGCACCAATGCTGTAGTGTGATGGTGGGTGGGTGTGTGGCTACAGCTGGCACACACCCACCCAGGCAGGAAAAGGTCTCCCGTGAGCACAGATCAAAGACCAGTGGCACAATGGTTCTGTTGTATCCCTGCCTTTGTGATTGGGTTCAGATTATGTTGCGCGTCGCCATTTACTAGCAGCCCGACGGTGTTAGTAATACTGTGAGGAATATGCCCTTGTGTGGTATTTATTTCTGTCCTTGTATTAAAAATTGCCTACTTGGAAGCCAGAGTTAATATAACATAACCCCAGATATTCCCTTTTCCCTCAAACAAGTTCCTTAATGATCAAAATAAATGGTTTGTTGGCAAATTCACCTCTCTGCTTGCGTCATTGTTAATAAACCATATTGCAGCATGCTGTCCACACAGTGGTAGAGCCATGGCACTGTTCTACTGTATAAACAAAAGCCATATTTGTAGCTATGAAAGAAGATGTACACTTTCCTTAAGGTGTGGTATTGTCGTGCATGTGTTCCTGTGGGTGGACACTATCCAAAGTATCTTAAAACGGTTCCCATGGCAATAACCCGGCAACAGGATTAAAGTGGACCTGACGTCTTCAAAATGACTGGTGTTAACTGTGGTATCCCTACTCACTCTCCGCACGACCCTTCTGCTAACACTAAATCCCATGGCGCTTAACATATTTGCTTTGATGTGCGATAATCTGGCCCACTGCTAGCCGGGTCCTATATCCTTCAAGACGCTTTGATACCACTTTCAAGGTCACGCAAATGATGGGGGGGGCAGAAAAACAGCAGTTTAGACATTGGTAGTGATAGGGCCTTTTACGGTATAGGTCTTGTGGACGCCTAGGAGTCCAGAAAGATTCCTCAAAGCATTGCCCCCCCAAGTGACCATGTTAAAATGTTTACCGATGTTTCTAGATTCATAACAGGAACGTTGACACCGGCACGTAAACGGTGGAAGGTCTACAGTACTCTTAATGCCCTGTTGTAATCCAAGGCTCCCTTTTTAGACCACAGTGTTTGGTGATGACTGGTTACCCCAACGCCCGTCCAGCTCTCCTCAACCTGGTCCACAGCTTCACCAAGAACGTGGGTCTGATGATCTGCGGTCACGTACGCACGGTGAGCACCACTGACGTGTGGACAATACGGTCTCGATGTTTCAATTAGGCGCTTCGCAATCAGCATGAGATACTTTCACTAAATTATGGCAGTGTTGCACATGCATTACCCTGGGCTGCCACTTGGGGTTGGGGTGTGTGTGTGTTTGTGTTTGGGGTAGGGGGTGTTTGTGCTGTTATTCTCCCTGCACAGCTCTCAACTTTTTATTGGCTGTAATAAAATATCCCAGGGCAATATGTCATTCATTGTTTACTGTATTTACTGCTTTTCATGGGAGTTGCTTTTGAGGGCTTTGGGAACCCATGGTGCTCTCACAAAAGGCACTTGCGGTCATCTCCATCGCGATGATTATTTTAGATGGCTCAAACCAGGGAAGGATGTGGTTGATGAGAAGCTTCACAGTAAACAATTTGGTCACCACTTTGGCATCAGTGACAGTAAGTCTTCTCATACATAGTATATATAATTATAGATTAATTGATACAAATCACTGATCACTAATACAGATGTCCACCACACTTCTTATAAAGAGTCTTTTGTGGTTTAAACTTAAATTGCCCATTGTGAATAGTGTGTGTAATGGCCCATCTAGGGTATCTCCTTGCCTCGTGTCCAAACTTAAAACCGGTTCCAGACACCTTCAGATTAGGCTGGTTTAGATAATGTTTCCGTTATCGATTTGAATTATGTTCATAGTTTTCACCAGGTGAAGTGCTGTGGTTTGATTATTCAATTAATAAGCATAGTTTATTGATTGCAGTAGACAGTACTTTGTGCTAGCTAGGGCTGAATCATCTAATGTGCATATCATGCTTAATTTACCACTTCAGTTTGCTTTCCTGTGTCCTATGCATCTAAATGTACCACTTGGCTTCAAACATAGTGCTTCATTTACATGCATTGCCAACTTCAACCACACCCAGCAGTGGTCCCACCTAGACAGACTGGCAGCAAACCGGCAATGCGATTTAATTGTATTCCCCGATACCCAGCTGTGTCTGCAGGTAGGCACCCTTATTTGACACAACCAAATTAACATCTACCTATGGGGGGTGGCAATGATTGTTCCCCTTTGTTATTTTACCTGCGCTGTCCTGTGACTTACTAGGAAGCAGACTTTCCTTTGTTCATCAGACGTGTGGTGGAACACATTACTTGTGAAGCCATACGTTTCTCCCTCGCTGTGCACCATTGTATTATTAAAGCCTGCTTTCCTGATTCAACGCTACTCGACATCAACTGGTCTACGTTTCTGTGATAGAAATGATTCCTACCACAGGTGACGTTAAGCGGCCCTCCACTCGACTCCTGATAATCACCTGCCCACAAATGAAATCATTGCTGCAACAAGCTATTCTTAACACCCCTAAGGCAAATGTCACCCTTGCATACAGCACACAACAGTATGCCACTGTTGCTAATGGGCTACAGTGATTTTTCAGCTGGAGCACTCCGCAATGCCCAGAGCTCTTAACACACACAAACCTGCCAGCGTTTTGGAAGTGCGCAATCAAAAGCACATTTTGTCCAGCTTGATCCAGGCTTCATGTCAACTAGCTGTGGAACATTGAGCGCACACTCTATTTTTTTTCTCCCCCCCCCCCCTCTTGCTTGGTTCCTCCATTAGCACCTACAGAGACGGGAGCACTCAAGACAAGCTGACATTGTAAACATTCCCCGCAAATGACAATTTTCCTGGCTTGGAGCAGCTCTGGGAGCTTGTTCCTCAGCAATAAACCAACTCTGTAAAAAGAAGGTTCAGAACAGTGCTTGTTGTTTCAGTATGGGGCTTTATTTCTTCATATTCTTCAAACTATATATATATATAATAAAAATGCCAAGGACCACTACAACTGAATATAAACCAGACTTAATTGTTAACAAGTAAGTAAGTACATTTTATTTATATGTCACATTTTCACAGACAAAAAGTCACAAAGTGCATTACAGTCATGCCAATGAAATTACCAACAATGAAAAAACACATAATACAGTAAAAAGCAGTGCAGATACACTACCATTCAAAAGTTTGGGGTCACTTAAAAATTTCCTAATTTTTGAAATAAAAGCACAGTTTTCTTCAATGAAGATAACATTAAATTAATCAGAAATACAGTCTAGACATAGTTAATATGGTAAAT
>JAODUE010001527.1:0-12397 GCA_027564755.1 Amblyopsis hoosieri
AGAAAATTATTTTCCCTATACGCTTGACAATTTCCCTGCGCATAGGATTGTACATTAATCATTCTTGGAAGGGGCATGTATCAGAGCGTTGCTTTTATATGTTATATGCGGTTTGAAAGATATTTAATGTTGTGTATTGTCAACCATATATTTTGAAATTCCACTCTTAAATAAGATACTTTAAGGATGTTATGGTTCAGGAATATACAATACTCTCTGGTGGTGGGTTATCTATAAACATCAACCGGCTCCTTTCCACACAAAGAAGCAGCGGCTCCACTCAGAGTTCCTCACGGATGACTTGGCTTTTCTCTTAGAGATAAAGTAAGAAGCAAAGTCATCCGTGAGGAACTCAGAGTAGAGCCTCTGCTCCTTTGCATGGAAAGGAGCCAGTTGAGGTGGTACTGGCATCTAGTAAGAATGCCCCCCTGGGCGCCTCCCTATAGGGAGGTGTTCCAGGCATGGATCGGAGAAGACCCAGAACTGGCCTGGGAAAGCCTCAGGATAATCTGGCTCGTGAAAGGGAAGTTTGGGTTCCCCTGCTTGAGCTGCTGCCCCCACGATCCGACCATGGATAAGCGGTTGACAATGGATGGAACAACATTTATAAATCACAAATATGTTGCAATAGTCAGTGTATATTAATATGTCTGATCTGTAAACGGAAATTGGTTGGAAACTATATTTGAACTCTTTTGCTCTCATTTATGTAATGGGATTTAAGTGTAAAATACTGAGTAATGTTCATTTACATGTGTTGTGGAAACCTTTATCATGCTGACAAACCAGCAAATGTGCATCCTGCAGGTTAGCTGTTGATAAGCCTGGTATCCTCCAGTAACAGAGCCTACAGGGTTTATAGTTCATTACTAGTATATAATGGTTCCCTTTAGCTGTGTATTATTGGTACAACAGCTATAGGCAGGCACAGCAGGAGGGTGTTATGTCTTTAAAATAAACCTACAATGCTAAGCTATCTAAGATACCTCAGCCCGCCTGTCATTTTACAAAGTGACATCATACAGAATACTAATTACTATACATGTTTATTCTCTTAAACAGTTGACCCCTAACCTCTGCTAAGTGTGGTTTCATTGGCAGCTCTATTCATAGCAGGTGCTTGAATGTTTTATACTGTGCTTTGTCATTGCCTTTTATATTACGAGCAAGGGTGGAAGAGGATTAGCCTGCTAATCAGAGTGAATGACCTCCACTCCATTAGCATTTACTGAATGCTCGGCCACATTTGAAAATTGGGTGATATTTCAGGAGTATAGAACCAGGTCTGTAACCAGGTTGAAAAAAACAAACATCTAAATACTGTATGTTCACCATCATACCTCACAAGGTAGACCATTGTGTTATTGTGTTGTTACAGGAATGCTTTTCCCAACTTGTATAAACTAGAGTGTCTACATTGCCACTCTCATTAGCTGCATGTAAGTTTCAATGAATTTCTTGTGCTAGATCAGCTTAACAGTCGGGGGCCCTGAGCATAATTACAATGAGGTCATTTAGCAGATGCTCTTATCCAAAGCGATTTACAATGAGCACAATTACAAGTATTAGAAGGAGCAGATAGGGGTTAGCCCAAGGATGCTTACAGCTACAGTATAAGCTACCTCTGGGGTTTGACCTCCGGCTTTAAGAGATTGTTTTGTGTGTAGAAGGCTATACCAGCTTCTTAGCTGCTTACCTTTCTCTATAGCCCAACGTGTAACCCAGTCCATCTGACTGTGGTTTTCACTACACATTGTATGTAGACTACTGTACAATGACTGGATGTGCCTGTTCATATGCTGCACTGTTCTGTTACAGTATATTATCTACTACTGTAGTACATTGCATTGATAGCGTATTTTAAAAATACAATAGATTTTATAGATATCTTTCGCAGGTGTTAGAAATTCAGAAGTTCAGAAGCATTTAAAGTTAAAGTTGACCTCATAATCTAAACCTTTCTATTGTACTGTAACCTTTTAAACATGTTGGTAACCTAGTTTCAGAGTACTGTATACTGAATACTGTAACCATTGTTGATTTTCTTTGCCCTTATGAACATGCTAGCGACATTCTACTGGATCTATGAAAACAATAAAGATACTGAAACACTTTCACATTTCGATAATTTCCGCTGAGAGTGCAGTCAGTGCATCATAAACCATTGTTGCTTTGCTTTGCTCCTATGCACAACCTGTATTGAACATGCTTCAGCACACAGGTGCTATGGAGCAGCCCTGAAAGGAATGAATCTGATTTTATCGCCATGGGAGGCAGGTCGCCTCACCTGGGCCATTGACAAACACTATACTTGAGAGAAGGGATTAGAAAGAAAGGTCAGCAAATTCAGGACTGAGACAGAAAAGAGAATTAAGTCATCACATGCTATCTGAAGTTCAAACACAACACCTTCTGCCCACTCACTAGCACATCTTATCTCGTCTAAAACAGCAACACTGGTGGCTGACTGAGTAATAAGCAGGCAAGCACATCGATTGTGACACATTTCATGGTGTCTTTCATGACGCAGACCCATGTGTTCTTGGCATTTGGTGGGGTCTAATAAGTGTATATTTAGAGGGAAGAGGAAATATTTGGTCACTTGTTATGATTGTCTGTGGTCCTGATTGTGCAAAATATTAGGGCAACAGATTATGGAAAATTGGTTATTCTGTTTTGCACACTGTTTAGTACAGATCAATTTAGTACAGTTCAGTATCCAAATCAGTATACATTCCATTTCCATGCACAGTATTACACGTTTTTCCATTTTACTCAGAATGTGCTAATATTCCTCAAGGTTCTTTCTCTGTATTACCGCACAACTACAATACCATCCCACATGCTCTCTTTACTCTGTGTATGTTTACACAGAAGTATAAAAGCCTCCTACACATGTGGATACACTGAGTTGAATCATGTCTCTCTCAGAAAGCCTCAAGCCCCTCTGTCCAAAAAAGGCAGATGAACAAATATACACACATTAAGGTCAGTTTTAAGGAAGGTTGAGGAAGAGACAAAGAGGATGCAGTGCTTTGTCAAACCAAAGGAGGCACTGTTGCTCTTGCTAAGGCAGTCTTAAGGCTCACTTAAGGCTGCAGACAACATTAAGTGAGCCTCCAAAGTGAAAAGCAGGTGACAGCCTGATAAGATACTGCTTATTGCTAATAAGAGTGATTATTTGTTTTGTATGCACCACAGAGGTGCAAATAGAAAAAGGGATTATTCATCTAGAAAAGTCAAACCTAAAGGAACGAGTGATGCACAATATGTATGTACCATATACAGTACATGACAGGCATGTAAATAAGGAAGATGTTGAAAAGAATTGGTAAAAATAGCACTACTGTAGTATTAATGTGCCTTATTATTATTCATGGTAAAGTGAGAAAAAAACATCTCATTCTGCATGATTACAATCTTAGTAAATGGCCAAAAATTGGGCCTCCTAAACTAAAAGTTGCTTGATTGTGCCTTGCGTTAATACAGAGCATACTTACGGAGGAATTTATGTAATATGGAAAACATGCCCCCTTGTCTCCCGTAGGTTGTCTGCCTTGACAGGGTGACAAGCAGGGACATAACTTGTATTGGAGATACTGTGATTGCATTGGGGCCCTCGCAGCCAAGGGCCCGTGAGTGCACATCGGAGCCAGGGGTTGCCATGTTACGCCACTGGTGACAATCCTAAATTCTCAGTGATCTGTGAGCATGAGTGACTGCCAGTGATCCTGCCTGGAGTAAGGCCACCGTAGTCCTCTCCATGCCCAGAATGTCTCTAACAGAGCAGTTGTTGAAGAGGATCAACATTTAGCTACGTGTAGAGGGGAAACAGGCAGATCTGGTATGGGCCCAAATAAGAGGGGAGCCTTCCTCAACAGAGGCAGGATGCCAGCTGGAGAAAGGTCTGCGATTACAGGCTTCAGTCCTTTCTCATATCAGTCTGGTTAGGCTTTGAGCTGGATATAACTGGAACAGCTGGCTCATAAGGTGATATACTTTTTAGGACACACAAAGCTTCGTAATTGCATTCTGGATCGTCCATTGTTTGCCATGGAGCTGTGCTCATGCAAATGTACATTTGCAACCGGTTCCACGTGTCTCATTATGACCTCAACATTAGCCCAACAAAGGCTTATGAAAGAATATATGAACAAGGGAAGAAGTCTACATTCAAGCAGAGATCAAAGGAATTTGTGGGAATATTTTGGATACATTTTACATTTTTAAATCTTGAGTACAGTATTTGAAGTCCATTTAGGGTGCAGCTGTGGCACAGTAGCTACAATATTGTTTGTCCAAACTCTTTAGTGGTCAATGTGGTGGTTCTCTAAAACAATCATGGACTTGTCAAAAGGATTTCTTAAATTCTTGCTAATAGTACCGTAGACTTGCTGTGTTCCGTTTTCCACTTTAACTCATGGTGTATCGTACACGACGTAAAATCCGTTACAGAAATCAAATTACGTCAGGGTCCAAAATGTTATAAATACTGGTAGACAGTGTGTTTTCTCCTGCTTTCAGCCAAATCAGATTGACTACCATCAGATATTTCGTTTAGACAAGATCTCAGTTAGTACCGAAGGTCCACCAAGCAGGCTTAAGAATGGCGCCGGGAGAGAAAAATATGAATGGATTTCTATGGGATGGACCAGTCCATACGGGGAAAAGCGTTTTATAACTTATTTAAACAACTCACAAATGTTTAAAATAAAGAATAACAAATTGAAGTATTTATCAAACACATAATTCTATACCAAAACTATGTTTGTGAACATTTTTTTTTGGTATATTAGCTAATGTTTTGCGAACAAAAGACACAAACGAACAACTGTCATGTCATGTCGCGTCAGTTTTCCTTGGCTCAAAAATGTATAAATATGTATTCAATTACATCAAACTAAATATAATAATGTAGTGTAAGTATCCTGCAAGAGTCTTATGTTCATGTTTGTCAGTAAAACATGTTTAAATATGTTAGATAAAGCATTGGAAAGAGCGATGCCTGGTGGAGAGAACCAACTGCTACAGCGTTAGCATTCAAGTACGGAACACCGTGAGCTGGTCATGGCGTTCCGTACAGTGGTCGAAGCGGTCAATTTTCTTTGATTAAACAAATACTATTGGTCCAAAAGCATGTCAGTCAAAGCTGAAAATGTTGCCAAGCCCTTTCTGGCAACAGTGATACAATCACATTAACCGTAGCTTCGTTAGTTCTCGTTGGAGCCTCGTTAAAATCGTTGCACATCCGATTCTGTCCAGAACACCGTGAGTCTAGGGTACTGTCTGTGAAAAGTGCTATACAAATAAACTTGTTTTGGAAAAACTACGAGGTCAAACCTACCTCTCCCCCATCTCCTTTGTCTTCATTCAAATTCGTGAACTAGGACTTGAAACTACAAACAAATACGTTAAACACACTTTGGGTAGCTATTACAGGTCTATTTTTACATATAAATATATTTTACATCATAATCAGAATGTAATTGAAATACAAATGTCTATAACATGATTTAAAAGGTACTTACTATTGATCATCCACCAGGTCAATTCTTTCTAAATAATTCTCAGTCATCGGTGTGAAAGTCTTCATGTCCAGAACCAGAATGTTCGTCGCTCGAAAAGCATATCCAGGATGTGTTGTGTAGAAAACCTTTGGGCCATCTTGACAAAATATTTGACCAAAGTAATGGAGAAACGAAATCGTAAGCAAAGTAACAAGTTTATCTTCTGTGTGCGAAGAAAGGGTGGGCATTCCAAGTTGATGCACTTTTGTTTACTCTGGATACACCACGCTTGACTAACCTGTAATCTGAATTCTACATTGCCTACCAGGCATCATTTTACAGAGTCCAGACATTGTTTGTGTTTGGCCAACAAATATCCGATCTATAAAAGATAAGGAAGAGGTGAATTCACTGTTTGAGCATGCGTAAAGGCAGCCATTTTATGTGAAAATCTGGTGTCGTCATATACAGGCCAGGAAAACCTGAAGAAAGCACACCATATAGCAATCTCTTCGTCTGAATGACAGGATTATCGGAAAAACACTTACCATTCCGACGATATTCAATGAAATGTAAAACTATACCTAAATCTGCAGGGCCGCAGATCTCAGGTTTAGAGGGTTAAACCACAAACATCAGAACTCATAGCGCAAAGCTTAAACGAATGAGATAATTCGTCTGTATCGGTACTGTGTTACAACCATAATGTGATGGACAACTTGCAGTGTAACTTACAGTAGGCTATAGTATAATTTACAGAATAACTTACTGTATAAAATAAGGTGTTTTGTATTATATTTGGAGAATATAAATACATTTACAATGTCTTAGTATATAGTAAAACTAAACTAGCAAACCCGGTTGAAAAATGAATAAATAAAATATCTGAATGTAAATTGTACATAAAAGCTACTATGTCATGATCTACTGTATGGCCCTCTTGCAGATCCTGTAGAGCGAGAGACGTACAATCCGTCTGCATCCCACATACAGCTACAATAATTACACTTATGCAACCAGGTTATTGTAAGGTTGTTGTTTTTTTTCCTAGAAAATTTAGGTCGGAAAAAATTCTGACATGATTTATCTTTGTTTCATTCTTTTACATCACAAAACCTGGCATTTTAACAGGGTTGTGTAGATTATATCCACTGTAGGTACACATTTACTCTACTGGCCATCTTAAGTACTCGCAAAATTAATGGATGCTAATTGACGTCAAAGGCACCACATTAAAGGCCAGACATCTGTACACACACTGTTCTAAGTGCCCAAAAGTGATAGAAATATTGATATAAGTAGGAGGAACTACATATATTATTGTAATATGACAAGCTTGACAAGCTCTACAAACTAATTTACTATCTCTCACTACTACCTGATATGACTAAAACCTGGCAATCTGTGGCTCTCACATTCTGTCTGCTAATACCTAATTTGACTAAAACCTGGCAACCTGTGGGATGTTTTGGTCACGGGACTTTTCGTCTGAGCTGACTAACTCATGGATCACCGAACTCGGGAGAATGTGCTGAATTACGTGTATATTGAAGTATCTAGTTAGTGTATAGTGCATAGTGTAAGTATATAATAAAGTGATTTTGATAAAAAACAGCACGATATTAAGCTTATATGTGCTCGAGTTTGCCGATGGAGTGCCGCCATCTTGGAATTTTGAGGCTAGTCATGAAGGTCTGTCAAATGTGTCAGTTTTTACAGATTTTGGATAGGTTAAACGGTCTCCTTGTTAAATTAATTTAAGAAAGCAATGTCTTTTTATCCTGCCCGCGACAGCCATTTAATTGACAACAAAGATCGGTTTTCCATATCGGCCATTAAAAAGGAAAATCGGACTACCACCGATCTCTGATTTTGAGTGGAAATCGTCCGATTCCGATCTACTTCCGATCTATCAGTGCACCCCTATCATTAAGTAATGTTTAAATATAGGTCCATTTACTGTAGGCTATTACACTGCACTCCAGGGCTGAGCCTGACTCCATCCACTACAACTTTGAAAAATGCGCTGAGAGCTGAGTGAGGGGATGAGAGGGGGATCCCCATTCACAAAAACGTTAAAGGATGAGTATGTCATCTTGGAAAAACCAGTAACTTACACACTCAGCAATAATGTGACACACCAACAAGCCCTTTATAATGATACAATAACAAGTGATATATGCAAATTAGCCTAACCTTGCCTAGCAGCTAATACTATTTCTACAATAAAAACTGTAATTTTGTCAATATTAACACCAGCATAGCCGATTTGATTGTGTACGTCAGGCTTTAGGCTGTTCACTTTAACCAGACTTGAACAAGCGCACTGCAGCCATGGTAATCATAAACAATCACAGCCCAATAAAGCAATATAGAAAACATTAGCTTTTTTAAGAGCTTTATTGTGACTAAATACTCACTGTGATGCCATTTTTATATATCTTTTGACTCTTGAATGAAAATCGATCTAATCGATCTGACATTTACGATAATTGATCATCGATTTAAAATGTGCATCCCTAGTTCGTGGCTAGGTTTGCCCATTCTTAATGCACCTCACACACTGCAAAAAATGGATCTTCAAAAATAAGTTAAAAAAATAATGAATACAAGGTCATATTTACTCATAAGTAAATAAATCTGCCAATGGAACAAGTGAAAAATTGCTTGTAAGATTTCTTGAAATAAGACATTATATCTGGATAGAAGAGCTCTTGTTAGGTAATTGTCTCTTATATTAAGTATAGTTAGATATTTTTACTAGAAATTAGACAAATATACTTGGTAAGATTTAGATTTTTTTGTAGTGCATGTAGAGGTTCTTTGTATAGTGGTCAGTATAACATTTTATTTTAAAGTAATGCAGCGTTAAATATAAAAACGTATCAACATTTTGATGCAGTTATGTAGTAGTTTGTTTAGTCCGTGGCTGTAGCAAAGCAGATCACACAGAAGTTTCACGTCTGGTGACAGCTTGTCAGCACAGTGACTAGGCTACAACCAGCTATAATTGCTGCCTATGTGAATGTAAGTTTACTGCTATTCATAATGAATAACTCTATGGAGTGTTCTTTCTTCCTAAGGTTACCCTATACATTTGTGACAAAGGAGGTTCTGGAAGCGACTTGTGAGTGTCTTCTGGACCAGGCCAAGCAGGCAGAGCTTGGCCACCAGGCCCCAGCCCAGGCAGAGCATATGATCCTGGAGGAGTTTGGACACTGTCTCATGAGGATCATCGGCTCTGCAGGCAAGGCTAAAGCAGACTGCACACCCATCAATTGCTAGGCCAGGCTCTACAGGAACACGTACTGTCCCACGCTGTTGCCTCCCTACTGGCTTGGATCCTGCCTGAACTGGGAGGACTACACCAGCAGGCATAAAGACACTGGCCAGACCTAAGCAAACTTCCACTGCCCTGGCCAAGCTATAGGCCAGCTGGGCTTTAGGAAAAAAGGAATGCTGTTGCTTGTCCATACGGTTTGTAAATAATAGAAAGACAAATGGACATACTCACACCCTTCCAGAAGGATGATCAATTCACCTGTCTACATTCTGAGTCACTCAAATAACTGACTTTATGTTGAGAAGGACTAGGTAAACAACCAGTGTGTTGATTTTGTAGGGCCATTTTTGTCCCCAGAGCATTTGACCCATTTTTAAATTTTAACTGAAATTCATGTAATCCCAGTTTATTTTAATCAATTTATCAATGCTTAATTTAGGCATTCAAATTGTATCTTTAAATATTTATTTAAGGAAAAAAAAACGTATTTCTCAATCATTCATTGATAATAATGTGTGGCTTTTATTGTTTATTCTTGTTCAGTATATAGGCATTTCTTATACCACAGTGAATGCAGATAAAGGCTTTAAGTGCATTATGCAGAAACCCTCCAACCTTAACCCTAACCCTATAATTAATTGTGTAGCATCATTTTTACGTGATTCAATTAGCAGAGTTAAATGTATTTCTAAATAAAAGCTGCAAGTCACTTAGAATATTTTAATTCACATGACAACATGTACATTGGAAATAAATAAATTCAGCATATTTGATTTTTTTTATGTGATGTTCCAAACGCAAAAAAATAACAGGGTCACACCTCAGTGGTGTTAAAGCACTCCCCCAGAACAATTAAAAAGTGTGCCAGCTTGCAAAAGCAGCATGAGTTTGATAGAAGCACATAGGTGCAGAGGTGGAAAGTAACAAATTACAAAAAATGTAGCGTTACCGTAATTTAGTATTTTTTTATTTTGTGTATTTCTACTTTAAAGTACTTTTAAAATCTGTAATTTTACTTTTACTTATGTTTTGTTGGAAGTATTGTACTAAGCTAAATTTTTTAATCTTCTGCAGAGTTAGTGCTTAAGTTTTGTTATATCTTTACCATAACTACTCTACGTACAAGCACATATAATTACAGTCTAGAAACCAGTTTTAACAGACATTTTCTCATGTTAGCTACCTTACCACTGCTAGCTAAAGCTACAGGCATACTTTTACAACTAGCGTATTTTCATCCAAGCGTCTAGAAAACGTTTATTTTGTACTCCGGGTTTATGTGCAGATAAGGTAGTAACCTGATTTTAGCTTTCAGTATCAGTGATGCTGTAAATCTTCAATTCAGTAGTGGGGCTAACTAAAAATAGTGTAAATAAAATTGACTTAAATAGACAGGTTAAAGGAGAGTTCAGGTTAAAGCAGGAGAACAACAGACCGACCTGCATTGCCTAGTAACTTAGGGTACTGATGTGCTGTGTGACAGAGAGAGAGTTTACATTAACGATAGCTGTCTATTTTATACTAGACACAAACTTCGCACCACAAAGATTAACTTATCTCCACAAACAATTGGTTTACCATTTGAGTTAAATTTTGAATACTCTTTATGAGAGGACCAAGGGGAGAAATAGACTGGTTAGACTAGACGTTCATTGTTTATTTGAACGTTATGTAGGCCTACTTTATGACCAAACTGTAAAGCGATTGTCAACAGAATCATAATTAACTTGTTGCTGTCAACAGAATCATACTTAACTTGTTGCACAATGAATATAACATAGAGAACCACAGAAATGCTGGCAGTAAAACATAAAGGCTACAGTAACCTATGACATGCAATTATGATAGGTTAAATTAATTATAAGTAAATTAAATATGACATATTGCATATCTGCCCACATTTAGCTGTGAATAGGACATTTTATGGGTCATCTACAAATGACCTACCCTCAAAGCCCCCACCCCATTTAACCCTAAATACAATGGTATTAAATTCATAACTAATGGTAAAATCACCTACATAAATGTACAATAAAGTGTAGCCTAGTGCAAACATAGTGAGATATTTTAGTGTGTTGCAGAGGGGGGAGGATGCACAGCATTGTGAAAATATAGACCTTTTCTACACCAAAAGGTTTTAAATCACAAATGTTCACTTTAAAACTCGTTAAGTAACAGGTTGGAAACATTAAGTGCAGCGCATACTGGTTGCAATGCGCACAGCCGAGCAAAGCACCTCATTCACACACACACACACACTCATTCACATACACATACAGTGCCTCAATCCATGATTGGGCTCATTGCACCTGTCCGAAGTCAATAGGCTGGCGGACAGTTAATGTACTTAACGTGAAAACATATGTTCAGCTAGTTATTCAGGACATTTGTGTTGCTTGCGATTGCAATTGTGAGACTATTTGTGATGGCAAAGCCACAACATTTTTTAAGTAAACAAACAGATCATCCTGTTGCTTACCAATTAACCAATAAAAGGCGCATATCGAACTGTAACTTGCACGGCTGTTTACTGTACAGTTGCCTAACTTCGGCACCTGGCTGCCACCAACGTTACACCGAATCACAGCCGTGTTCAGTACCGTAGCCTGTTTTTACACACTCCCTGATATTGGTCCGATTGTGTAGGCGTATTTGTTATTCTTCCTCTTTCCAGGGCAGCGACATAACCCTTCATAGCAGCAAAAAGCAGCGGACATGAGTAGGGTACCGGTAGCCAAACTTCATTGAAGAAAGAAAATCCCCACTTATTAAAAAGGCTATTCCATTTCCTGATCCTGCAACAGCAAACTGATAATATTCCGTGGCTGCTGTGGTCACCATTGCAATTTATTTCCAATTTCTCCTGCAAACTAAGAGTTTCTAATCTATTCCCAAGTTACCCAAGTTTAAATGGTGTTAATTGAGCAATGAAAATGTCCCCTACCCTCGTCTCTAGTTTTCACGCCAAACAGAGAACATGCCCAATCAAATTAGAAATATGAGATGATGCTGTGAGTGGGGAAAATATTTTGTAATCAACAGAACCTTCACATTTGTGTGGCATACATAGAACACTCTGCACATGCGTGTTCATATCCACATACACACTGTCGCGCTTTTCTGAAAAAAGCGCGACAGTTGTGCAGTGAGTAGAGCGGAGCGACAGGTGATCCAAAAGTCGCTGGTTCGATCCCGGCTAACTCCTCACCAAGTGTCGAGGTGTCCTTGACCAAGACATCTAACCCTAACTGCTCCCGGTGGTTGGTCGCACCTTGCGTGGCAGCAATCACAATGTGTGTGTGAATGGGTTCATGTGAGGCAATACTGTATAGCGCATTGAGTGGCCAGAAGTTTGGAAAAGCGCTATATAAATGCAGTCCATCGTAGCTGTGGAAACAAGACGCAGCCTGGAGAAAAAAAGATAGAATGCAGACCAATGCAGACAGGCAGCAGAGCAGATCTAGAACAACCTGAACTAAAATTATTGTAACACATTTTTGAAAATAGGTCTTATAGATAATATTTTAAATGTTATATATATATATATATATATATAATATAAAATATTTTTTTTATAATATACAATATATACAGTATAATTTGTTTG
>JAODUE010001529.1:0-12397 GCA_027564755.1 Amblyopsis hoosieri
CACACAAACACACACACTCACACACAAACTGATCTCTGTAAACACACACACACACACACACACACACACACACACACACACACACACACACACACGCACACACACACACACGGACAGCTTGGCTGTGAGTCAAAGGAACATATTTCTTGTCTTAACTCCAGTACCAATAGTTCTGCTGTCCCAGCACAAAATCTAATGTTAATATCATTATTGAAACTAATGGTGATTATGGCTGCAGCTCATATTTCTGCCTGCCTCCGCATCAGAATCGCTGCTTGCTCTTTTATAGCCAGCTAATTTAACTGAATTGCTCCGATACATAATCCTGAGGCACTAAAGGGTTCACTTTGTGTGGTCATAATAAAGGCAATAGGTAATAGATTGTACATATTCCTTCGCCAGGATAAAAGATGTTTGTTTCAGCAACAATAAAGTAAATGCTGAATTAATTTTCCACAGCCTGAGCTTTTTCCCCTCTCCCTATTGGCTCATTGAATATAACAATAGCCTGATTTCCATTTCAGAGCCAAGCCATAGCCTATACAGCACCATGGTGTGTTATAATCATCATGTATGATCATTTCAAAAAATGCTTTCCAATCTGGCCTTTGTGTGTGGCATAAGTGTGTGTGTGACCACTGTCCGCGGTGCTGAAAAGTGGCAAAAAGTTTCCGCTTTCCTCTGCAAGCTGCGGAGCTCTGTTGGTGTTCTTCGCTGGCGTCTATTCCAGGAGGTTGACTGGCATTCTGGGGTCTAGGTACAGGCAGGTGCTGGAGGGTATAGATTGAGTCTCACTGCTGTGATATAAATATGCCTCTGTTGCTTGACAACGCCTGTGTAATCTACCGCTAAGTCCCTGCAATTGACAATTGACGCTCGCACAGACGCTCACACACGCACGTACGCGCGTGATTCGGTCACGATTTCACTGCACATACATGACCCCCTCAGTCATGCGTGTAAATAAGCGGCCCCAAATGTTTCCAGGCTCGTCTTCTCTCCCCCTGGAAGGGGGGAGGTGGGGGCTTAAGCAGGCTGCATCTCTGCCTGCAGTGTCTGAAACCCTGGAGCTCCACAGCAGAAAGTTGCTTCACAAAGTCATTTTCTTCCCCACACCTGATACAACTTTATCTCCCTTCCTGAAATAGCAACACTGTCACCGTGATTAGAGTCGGCTCCTGTCCCTGGGTTCTCTGCCTTAGGAAGCTTACTAGTTTTTTGTGTGCATATGCTTGTGTGTGTGTGTGTGTGCGTGTCTGCGTGTGTCCTACAGTCGAGCCAGCGAAGGTGGAGGTGTCGGGTACTTTCGAGGCCATCGAGGGCAGTGAGTTGACGTTGTGCTGCCACGCCACATCCAGTAACCCTCCCGTGCACATCCGCTGGTGGCTGGGCTTCAGAGAGCTCAACAACACTGTCACCGCCATGGAGGAGGTAGGAGGGGCATCTACAAAGCATTATGGAGGAGATCTACGTGCATGCGTGTGTGTTTGTGTGTGTGTGTGAGTGAGCACAAACTGCCATTTCATCCCAACCTTTCACCACACCAGCTGATGAACTTTTGAAATCATCCAGTCAGGCGATTGGTTGGAATGAAAACATGCATACGCTCCCCCCCACCCTTCCCCCGCCCCTTCATTCCCCATGGCACAGGACTGCCGGCCAGTGCCGTAGATCTTTACGTCGGACAGGCAATAATAATATCCCCCCTTGTTATATGATGGACGTGATGGACAAAGACTGCTGATCGCGCACGCAGTTTAATAGAATGTGTAGAAGGAGATTTCCTGCGTGTGAGCGTGCACGACATGATCTATTGAAGCGTAAAGGTAAAGGCATTACCTGCAGTCAGCTTGGGGGATGGGGGGGGGGATGGAGGGCAGGAAAGGGGTGTCTGTGAACAGTGACAGAAAGCCTGGATTTCCATTAAGTGAAAAATATATTAGACTTTGACCTGACCTGTTAATAACCACAAATGAAACAAAATGTCTTGACCACCAGTGGCCCATAATTAGACTAGCCAGGGCTTTGAAAAATAACGTATTCTGCAGCCATTCTTCTCCTTTGTGCATGTTAATGCCATCAAAGTGAATAAAAGCTCACACAGAAGTTGAGAATTATTATAAAAGCTCTTTATTAATCTGGAGGCAGCGCTTTCATTTGATCTTACACTGGGTCCACAGTGTACCGTGCCCGAGCTTTAATGCTCCTGAAACACTGCGAGGATAATAAAGACCGGAGCTCCTTGTCCAGTCTCTTTGTTCAAGCTTACCCGATTGTAGCTTTTTACAGTAATCACCTTAATAATAGCCATAATAACCCCTGGCGGGGCGCAGGCACGGCCACATCAGGCGCAAAATGCCATTTAGTTTTATTTATTACAGCCTAATGAATTCACGTGTTCATTATAGACTGTGCAGAACATCAATTATTGCAGTGGGTAATTCGCCATCTGTGTTCACAAAGAAAATACAGTGCTGGTGGTTGTTCCTTGGTGGATTTTTCACTCCGCAAAGGTCCAGGTTTACACAGACATGGCCGTGCGTGTGCGTGTGCGCGTGCGTGTGCGCGTGTGTGCGTGTGTGTGTGTGTGTGTGTGTGTGTGTGTGTGTGCACAGGGAGACAACGGCGGCATGACAACCACATCCAATCTGACACACCGCGTCTCAAGGGAGGAGAATGGTCTTCCGCTCACTTGTGAGGCTTTCAACAAAGGCACGCGCTTCTCAAAGAGCCAGACTACCCATCTCAACGTCTATTGTAAGGATAGGCCCAACTTGTATTGCACACACTTGTTATGTCAGTGTAGAAGAACTGTGTGTCCCTTTAAAAGGTGTCATGTTGATCCAGATTTGACCATTTTACCATGACTGCTCAACGCACTTTGACCATGTAGACTGAATGAAGGATATTATCCTCAGATACACAAATAGCCAGAATACATGTAAAGAAGTGCTCATTCCCCTTTCTAACCTACCCCCCTCCCCCACACACACACACATACAACCATACACCTTTCTCATACTTTGCACCAATGCTGCCTTTTTCAAATGTGTGTTGTGGTTTGGGAATGCATACATCCAGTGGAATGTGTCACTCTCTAACTGGAGTGCAGCTCGTCAAAGTGACATGTAGCTGGCAGGCTAATATATACTGTAGGTATTGTACGCTATAAATGGAAAACTGCTCTGCCAGTTAACACTAAAGCTTTTTACGACCTTTTAGACCCCCCACAGAAGGTTTGGCTCGAAGTTCCTCACCAAGAAGTTCCTTTCCGTTCAGGCACCAAAGTCAGGCTTGTCTGTTTCTCCACCGGCGGCAATCCCACTGGAACCCTCACCTGGCTAAAGGTGTGTGTATGTGTGTGTGTGTGTGTGTGTGCACGCATGCGTGTGTGTGTGTGTGTGTGTGTTTGTGTGTGTGTGTGTTCTCTCGTCAGTTTAATCTGTGTGACATTTAGAACATAACTACAGCAGAAAGTAACATGTTTTAAATCACTTCCTAAACCCTATTTTTATAGACTTGCCTATATGTGCCATTTTTTATTATTATTATTTTCCAAGCTATGCATTTTCTCTGCCTTGAATGCTGTCCTATTTAATCCAATGATACTAATTGTATTACTTTTACATTAATTATTGGTTGATTTGTATTCATTGTATTTCTATTTAATTGTAAGTCTCACATTTAGACTAGATCTTTATCCTGTATATTGTACTGTACTGTTTATAACAATCAGATCTGAACGTCTGAAGGTCTGCATGCCATCGTGTTTCAGGATGGTAGGCCCGTGCCATATGCGCTCAAGCAGTTCGCCTCTGACAAAGGCGTGTCTCTGGAGCTAGCCCTGGTCCTAGCCCCGAGTGACAACATGGCCGTCTACCGCTGTGATGCCGTAAACGAGGCGAAGAAGGTCATCTCGGCCCAGACTAAGCTCGCGGTTCAGTGTGAGTTGAAATGCTAGTCACTGTGTTGGACAATTCACTGTCTCAAATGTGTCTAAATTGACCTCCATTCAAATTGTAATCTGAGCAGAGTAAATGTAGCTAGTATCACACACACACACGCACACACACAGCGATTTTCACAAAATGCACTTTGTTTTTCTGATCTGATATTGTGGCGTAAGGATTTTCGAGACGTTGCATTTCCCCGTTTGCTCTCCAGTTCCAGCGATGAGCGTGAAAATCTCTGTCAAGAAGAAGGTGCTTCAACGGGGGGACAAAATTAACCTGGATTGTCTGTCTGGTAGCAGCAACCCCAAGGCCAACCTCTCCTGGGTCCTGGGACATCACAGGTTAGGCCCAGATGTGGATACAGAAGTTGGCAGTCACCGTTCAAAATTAGAGCTAAACCAAACCAAACCTAAAACCATATATATCCCTGCTAAAATATCCAGCATGGCTGGTCACCAACTTAAGGTATTTTTTTCATGCTGGTTTGCTGGTACCCCGGCATCAAATGCTGTTTGCTGGTGTACCAGCATCTCATGCTGGTTACTGGTATGCTGGTATACCAGCTAGACCAGCACAACCTCAGCACTAACCAGTATAAACCAGCCTGGACCAGCACTACCCCAGCACTAACCAGTATGAACCAGCCTGGACCAGCATGGAATTCATGCTGGTTTATGCTGGATTTTATAGCTGGGATTCTACAGTATGTATTATCAATAGACTGTATAAATAAATGGGCAAACCCTTCATCCTGAACTCATTCATTTTAGCTTCAAAGGGGTTGATGCTAAAGCTGTGTTGGCTCTGACCAGCACCAGCTCTGTAATATACTTAACTGCCTGTACAGTATCTCCCTGCTATCCATAATATTTGGATTAATATATAGGTTTACCGTATATATTTTCAACTGTTGAGTTATATTACATGTGATAACTAGGCAAGCCTAGTTCAGCCTGCCTAGTTCAGACTTTGGAGCCATCTTCAAGGGGCCATTCAAGGAATTGCAGGTTTTGGCATTGGATTCATTTTTCAACATTGGAGGTTGCTGCTTGGTATTAGGTGTTAGAAAATACAGTAAATGTATATTTGTTGTAATGGTTGTGTGTAATTTTTGACCACAAGACAGCTGAGAAATCCCTAAAGGAATGGTTTAAAAATACTACAGTATGATATGTACAGTAATTGGGGTTGCTATAGATTTTACATACGTGCCTTTAGTTTTTAAAAGTTTGCGATCGAGGCACGATAAAGGGGAAAACTGTAGGATCCTGACAAACATGCCTACATGTAATGAAATTTTGACATTTAGGTTGCTAAAATAATCCTTCAACAGGGTGAATGGTTTTACTTAGCTACGTAAAGCAATTTAACATAATGTGGCGCTGACCGTGATTCCCTCCCCTGTAGTTTATAGCAACTCCTTATATGACAACTGTCTTGCGCTCCGTTGGTATTGCCCGAATCCATTTTTGGCTCTTTAAAAGGCAAAAAGTTTCGGCTCGACAGCTTATTAAAAACATGTTCTGGGTTCTTTCGCTTGTTGGCAGTGCATCCCGTCAAACAGTTTAGACATATTTCAGATTGTTGTTATCAGACGAAGGAGATAAGGGGACACGCAATACAAAAACAACATTTTTTTTTAGCCCCATCATGGCATGGGTGCCAAAATCATGTGACTTGTGACGTCAGCTCGGAAATTCTCAATTAGTCGCTCTGGAGTTTTATTGAGCAACAATACAATTATTTTATTTTTGGCCAAAAAGGTATTGTTAGCTATTGTAAGATAATTGTTACTAATACATTTACTAATGCATTTTTGTCAAATTCACCAAATATCTCCCCGCATTCTGCCATCTTACCGTTCTCTGTGCGTGCTGAAAAATGTATCTGGTACTTCTACACAGCCCTGGCTCCATAAGTATGAATATAAACAATGTGGCGAACATCGCTCACAATAACAATGCCCTTTGCTTTTCAATGTGTTTTAAAGTGTGGGGTTTGATTGGGATCTGATGGAGTTTGTTCTTATTTGCGCAAGCACTCTAGCCCTGGCAGTGTATACAATGCCATCTATACACATGTAAGTCACAGGACCGGCCAGAGAACTACAGTAAATACAGTGTGACATTTCCCTGGATGTTACTCTGTGCCAGGCTCAATGGCGTGGAGCAGCAACCCACCAAAGCAGCGTATGGCGGGTTGTCTGTCCTGAGCAGGGTGTCCCTGGACCTGGGCTCTCAACACCACAACCAGCTGGTCATCTGCAAGGCCTACAGCTCTCTGTTGGCCGAGGGAGCCAGCAGCTTCTACAAACTCAACGTGCTATGTGAGTATACACAGGGCCCAACAGCTGTTTGTCTTGGCTTTGGTTTATTGACCTGTACCTACATACCTTTCTTTCTTTCTTTCTTTCTTTCTTTCTTTCTTATATAAACTGCTAGATTACATAGCAACCAGGGCAACATTCATCTCTAGATTTATTGATTCTATGTGTAGCGTGCATCCATGAATAGCATGCGTGTGTTTTTGCTTATGTTCCCTACATGGAAGACTTTGTTGCGTTATACGTGGGACTGCCGAGCTCTGTGACGGCGTGTCCTAATCGTGCATTTGCTTTGCTGTGCGGCCATGTTGTTTCTTTGATGCCGTTTCACAGGCATCAGCACAGCCACTTCAAAACCCGCCGCCGCGTCTGAGCACGAAGATGTGTCACTGCGCGTTTGTATGTCGCTGCGGTCGGATGCCGGTAACTGTCACTCGACGTTTAAATGCCTGTCAAACTCTATCGTTCCCACACGGCATGCGCTTTCCCGCCACAGCTTTGTGAAGATGCTCAGAGCCTGGCGTTTATCGACGCCGGGGATGTCAACCGTCCTGCCTCGCTCGACTCTCTCGTTTTGTTTAGTAACGCGCTGTGTTCTCTGCGTATTTAGCATCGGTGTTCAGTATCGGTATCGTGTTTTCTACGTGTTTAGCATCGGTTCCGTTTAGCATCAGTACTATGGGTGTACTGATCCACCGATACGCATCGGAAAAAAGGTTTTAACATTAATGGTGCAACTACATCGATTTGCCAACACCTGGATCGATTTAAATATTAGATTAGCACTGGTTCTAAAGTTATGAACCGGTCAACCGGATCACGCATGTGTCGCATTTTACATAGTTATCTTATTAATTGTTCCTTTAACAATAATATAGAGCGCGCATAGCATTGGAAGCCAGACAGTCGGACATCGTAAATAAATCGCGCTTCATAACAACAATGCCAGTTTCTTAACCAGTAAGAGTTCAATTCGACATTACAAGGCAAAGGCAACAAGCCTCATAATCAATAATGTGTCTCCCCCTGCCAGACCCGCCGGAGTTCGGCCCCGGTCAGCCGAGGCAGATCCAGGTGTTGGAGGACGAAACGGCCACCCTCCCGCTGCTGGTCTCCGGCAACCCGGAGGAGATCTCCTGCACGTGGCTCCACAACAAGGAGCGGATCCTCAAAGGTGATATGCCCCCCCCCCCCCCCCCCCCCCACACACACACACACACACACACAAACACACACACACACACACACACTGCATGTACTGTAGGCATACTCACCAAATCTGTTTGAAGTGTGGGACCCTAAAAGAAAGAGGGCTCCTGTATGCATTAAGAATTCATGTGACGTGTGGTATATGTGTTGTATGTGTGTTGTGTGTGTGTGTGTGCGTGCATGCGCGCTTGAGACAGAAGTGTGTGTGTGTGTGTGCGTGTGTGTGCGTGTGTGGAGGGAGAGAGCAAACGCTTGCAAATTGCGCCGCGAGCAGCCAGTGATCGAGCGCTGACACCTCGTCTGGCTGTCGAAGGGAAAAAAGGGGCTGGGCTGAGGAGAGAGAGAGAGCTGGCGGGAGGAGTGTGTGCGTGTGTGCGTGTGCGTGTGTGTGTGTGTGTGTGTTAGAGCAAAAGGCAGGGAGGGAAAGAGAGAGGGAGAGCGATAGAGGGAGAGAGGGAGAGAGGGAGAGAGAGAGAGGAATGGAGAGACAGCAGGACAGATGCCAGCATTTCTCCGACCGCAGGAGAAGGACCGAGCAGCGCAGCGAGAGCGGGAATCTTCCCCATTCCGTGACCCCCCCGGCCCCCCCCGATCCCAAACCCTGTCGCTCTCTCTCCGCTCCCCGCGCGTAGCGCACGCGCTCGGACCTAGACGCCCGTCCAGGAGCGCTGGCTGGACGTCGTCGTCATTCACCACCCCCCCACCCCCCCACCCCACCCCTCTTTCCTCGTGACTGGGAGCCTGCAGAACGCTCCGGAACAGCAGCTTCAGGGGGCTCAGAGACACGCCGCTGCCGCCGGTGGATTCGTCGAGCAGAGGAAGCGCGCGGTAACCGTGACTGCAGAGGACTGCAGATGCAGGCTGGGGACCGAGGGGGAGAGAGCAAGAGAGAGAGAGAGAGAGAGAGGAAAGGGGGATTTATTCGCTGTGTGGATCTCTGTGCTCGCCTTTCGCTATACCGGCTGCCTAACCTGCCATCGCTGAGCTCAGGCTGAACTTTGTGTGTGTTTCTTGGCACGGAGACAGGAGAGAGGGGCGGCAGGCTCGTCGGAGGATGATCGCAGGAGGTGTTGCTCCTCATCCTGAACTCCTCCTTCCCCCTCCCCCCCTCCGCCTTCACCTCTGCTCCACCTGGACCTTGCTACTGACTGCTTCTCCACGCCTACTTTGGGTTACTACGACTCCCCTTCCTGACAGACCGCTGTGAAACCCCCTGCACCCCTTTTCCCACCCCGGCCCCCCCTACATGATTGCCATCGTCGGACTACAGAGGACCCCCTTGCGCCACCGCCGGTGAGCCCCGCCTCACCCCTGCCCTCCTGCACCTCCGCCAGGCCGGTGTGAGATGTGTGCGTAATGGAGAGCGCCGGCGGCGTTGTCGCGGACCTGGAGCCCAAAGTTGAACTGCCTCAGTCGTGTGTTTTTTACTATGACCGCTAGCTAGAGAATGGATTGGAAAGAGCTGTAAGTACTCTTTTTTCACACTTTTCTCTCTCCCTCACCCTTCCCCTCGCTCTCTCTCTCTCTCACTCCCCTCGCTCTCTCTCCCTCTCTCTCTCTCTCTCTCCCTCTCTCTCTCTCCCCCCCCCCCCTCTCTCTCTCTCTCCCTCTCTCTCTCTTCTCCAATCCCTTCATTCCGCGCCAAGCGACACCCTGTCTGTCTCACTGGCGCTGAGTTCAGGAGCCAATCAATATGCATGTTTACATCCCCTCTACATTTACCCCTGGGTTTTGTGTGTGTGTGTGTGTGTGTGTGTGTGTGTGTGTGTGTGTGTGTGTGTGGGTGTGTGTGTGTGTGCATGTTCTAGCCTGTTCAAATACTGTAATAGAAGCCCCCCCACCACACACACAGCTACCACTGTGAAGTAGCATGGATGGTTGGTGAAAGCAGATCATGCTAGTTGTGTATTGCTGGCCTACCTAAACATTGACCCCCCCGTATAGCTCCCATTCACTTACTGTATGCATGTCCACTCTTTGTAGAGTGGCTGTGCAGAACAGGATCGGCATCACACACACGACAGTAGTGTAGGACATCACACACACAACTGTAGTGTAGGACATCACACACACACACAACAGTAGTGTAGGACATCATCACACACACAACTGTAGTGTAGGACAGCACACACACAACAGTAGTGTAGGACATCACATACACAACAGTAATGTAGGACATCACACACACAACAGTAATGTAGGACATCACACACACAACTGTAGTGTAGGACATCATCACACACACAACAGTAATATAGAACATCACACACACAACTGTAGTGTAGGACATCACACACACAACAGTAATGTAGAACATCACACACACAACTGTAGTGTAGGACATCACACACACAACTGTAGTGTAGGACATCACACACACAACAGTAGTGTAGGTCATCACACACACACAACAGTAGCGTAGAGCGGGGCAGCGCAGAAGAACACACCAAGGAACCCCGGTTGTGTGTACATGTAATCGGGTTTAACAATTTGCATGTTAGAATCAATGGGGTTATGGAATGGGTTAAACTACCCCTCTGCTTTGAATGATCAGTCGGCTTGGGTTTTTATATGGAGCATTTCTTTTCAGGTTGTGCTTTTAACCTGATTCCCATCGGAACACTAGGGTCCGTGTGTCAACAGTGGTGCAGAGCGAGGCGACAGGTGATCCAAAAGTTGCTGGTTTGATCCCGGCTAGCTCACCAAGTGTCAAGGTGTCCATGAGCAAGACATCTAACCCTAAATGCTCCCTGTGGTTGGTCGCACCTTGCGTGGCAGCAATCACCAGTGTGTGAATTTGTGTGTGAATGTGAGGCAATACTGCACAGCGCTTTGAGTGTCCGGAAGGTTAGAGAAGCGCTGTATGAATGCATCCATTTACCATGTGAAGGCAGCTAGTGGTGCTGAACCTTCCAGAAGGGTTAGGATGGGGGTGAAGAATATGCTGAGATGCTGGGTGAATGTTATCAAGAAAGTCTCAATGATATTGAATCTCTTTTCCCTTTCATTAACATACGTGACAGTATACATTGATTTAACTGTAATGTGGTTTTTCTTACTTGCTAACTAGCTCACACTAGCAACACAACTTCTAGCTGACATGCTAACTAGCTCACACTAACAACACAGCTAGCTGACATGTTAACTAGCTCAGACTAGCAACACAGCGAGCTGACATACTAACTAGCTGAGACTAGCAACACAGCTAGCTGACATGCTAACTAGCTCACACTAGCAACACAGCCTCTATCAGACTGGGTCTGCTATCATCTCTGTTGCTAACAGTAACAGTGGGAGCTGGTCGAGGTGTTTACGCCAATCAGCGTCTACATCGTATGGAACGCATCGGCCACGCTTTACGCCATGCCTCACATTTACTGTGAAGAATGCCTGGCTGCCTCCGCTCATCTGGGACCAACCTCGCTCTCTTTATCTACACTCTGCTGAGAGATTATGCCTTGGCCCGGCTGGGAGAGAGACAGCTCGTCTCAAGCCGTGGAGGGGTTAAACTGGCAGACGTGGGATCAGATGAGCATGGCCTGTATTAGTAGACATGCATATTGCTGTAGTTTCTGCCTTCCTTTAAGGATCAGCTTGGTGTTTAGTCACATAATCCAGTGCTGATGGTGAATAAATGCGCCTGGTGTTCAATAACAGCTACTGTGTAATTCTCCAGCTTCTAGCAGCTCTCTCATTACCAGGCCCTTCTACGATTACAATAACAGTCAGGACATTTTGTCCCAGACGACGTGGAGTACCGTTACCAAGGCTACGTAGAGTACAGTTACAAGCGTTACAAACTGATATTATTGGGTTTCCACATCTGGGACCCTTCCACCTCCGTTGCTACCCCCTGCACTGAGACCTACTGGGATGCAGGGGCTTCTTAACCCACGCCAGGGTCTCGGCCTCCCACGGAACAGCTAGACCTTTGAGGTGTTTCCTCCACATTCCACACGTGAGAGAGAGAGAGGGAGAGACCAGATCTTCTCAGACCTCCAGTGTTTCCTGAAGGCCTATCAGCAGAACGTCTCTGCTAGACCTTCAGTTAGGACCCCCCAGCAGCCCCCCCTGCCCCAGGATCATGAAGGCCAATGGTCAGGCTAATTAATTAAAGACCCTAACACGTCTTAAAAAAGGTCAAACTGTCACAGCCTCACACTCACAGGATGGATGGGTGTGTGCGTGTGTGTGTGTGTGTTGAGATGGGTGAGGGGCGGACATAATTGGTAGGGGGCTTTAGGAACTAAATATGCCGTAGAATCACAGTTTCCAACCGTCTGCCTCCATACGACTGAAACATGAGAAACTATCATGGTTTATTTCAAGTGTATTTACTCACCACCTCTCTAACTGACACTCAACACGCCCAGCCAAAAACGGAAAATCTCTGAGGTTAGAATCTATTCCTACTCCTGTTAAAGAATGTTGTCTTTTGTTTTGCTTGAGAGCCTGAATGACATCTGCCAAAGTAATTGCTTCCTAATTAGGCAAATTAAATATTTCAAACGGTAGGCCTTCCCCAATTCACGGTTTATTGGTGAAGTAAAAGTTTATTAAAGGAAAGAGCATCTAAAGTTTAAGAGCGTGAAGGAATGAGTATGTTGTGCTGCCTGGGTCATCTGAGAAAAATGGATTACCTTATGAAAAAATATTTCCCTAGCTGTATTTACACAGAAAATATTTCCAGATTTTGACTTTTCATTTAATGGCTGACATACACACTGTGTCCACCGCAAATAACTTTCACATTGACGGGAGGAAACAGAGGCAGCCATTGAGGAAACCAGCAGCTCACACTTTGAAGCAGGGGAAGAGATAGATGGAGAGAGAGGGGGGGAGAGAGAGAGATAGAGAAAAAAAACAGAGAGAGTGAGAGAGGGAGAGGGGGGGAAGAGATAGCAGAGAGAGG
>JAODUE010001530.1:0-12396 GCA_027564755.1 Amblyopsis hoosieri
CCCCCCCCCCCCCCCCCCCCCCCCCCCCCCCCCCCCCCCCCCCCCCCCCCCCCCCCCCCCCCCCCCCCCCCCGCGTAATGTGTGTTGGATAAAACCTAGATTAAGTTCCATAATGTTTGTCAAAGCCACAGGGAGCCGTTGTAGAGGGGTTCAAGAGCCGTAGGTTGCAGACCCCTGCACCAAGAGAATTTAAAAGCTGAATATGAAAGCTACACACACACTGTATGTGCAGTCCCCTTTATGTGTATTATACACAATACATGTATTATGCAGTACAGTATGTGTATAACATAATTGACTCCCTGCCTCCTTATGTCGTTTTTATTTGTGTATGTTGTTGCAGTAATTTATTCGCTGAAATTGTGAGGAAAAACAAAACAAAATAATTAAGGCACACATTTAATTGGCATAAATAGAGCATGGATTTCTAAACGCACTGTGTTATGTAACAGTCATGTTCATTACATTAACACAATTATAGTACTTAAATACTTTATGTCAGGGGACAACAGTAAAGTCATTTTCATTGGCACACTTATCTTTTTTCCTTTTTCTTAATATAAACCCTATACATGAAAATGATATAGCTCCCTAAAGGTTTGACAAAATACACCAATTGAGAATTCATATGGACTTTCAATGTTTTTCTTCTTAAAAAGCTCAAATAATTTGTATATGTATTAAGAAATACATTATCTTGCTTTCAAACATTCTCACGTGGCAACTTGAATTAAATAAACAGAACCTTTGTAAATCCTCGGAATGACTAAAAACCTATAATAGCTACAGCGTTGCTTGTTTCTCTACAACACCTGTGTTGGCAGGTGAGTTGGGAGGGGAGGGGCTTTTCAGCGGTAGCGCTTCTCCAGGCACAACCAAGACCACCACGTTCTCCTTCTTGGGCAACCAGACAGCTGGATACAGAGGCTCTAGGAACTCGGCGTTATACTGGTGTATGAGGAACATGTCGTCACCTACACCATAAAAGTTCAAAACGCCTTGACTGTAGTCCACGTAGACCCCGACACGGGTGAACCTGTCCACATTTAGAGGGGTCTCCACACCACTGTGCCACGCGGAGAAGGTGCGTCCGTTCCACTGAAGACACCATGAGAAGTCATTGCCTGTGATGCAGCTGTTGCTCTCCTGACCCTTCCGCTCAATGCTCTTATAGGTCAGACCAATGTGCGCGCCCTCGCCAATAACATCTGCCTCGAAGTAGTGTCGGCCCATGTAGAAGCTCTCTGTGGCCAGAGCCTGGCGCCAGCTCTCAAAGCGCTCCGGTATGTCAGAATAGGGGTGTTGCCACGGCGTCGTGTTGGTCGCCTTGCGGTTTTCCTCGGTGAGGCGTAGGAACTTATGGGCCGTGTCTGCATCAAAACTAACCGGGGTGGCATCTGGAACAAGAACGTTTGTTATTTATTAATCCCTTACCTGGAGCATTTCTGTTTGTTCTACCAGTATGGATGATACCACTGGTAAATGTATTGCATTGATATAGCGCTTTACTAACCTACCGGCCACTCAAAGCGCTGTACAGTACTGCCTCACATTCACCCATTCACACACACATCCATACATCGATGGTGCTGTCAGCCATGCAAGGCGCCATCCAACCACTGGGAGCAGTTAGGATTAGGTGCCTTGCTCAGGGACACCTCAACACTAAGACAGGAGACAACGGGGTTCGAACCAGCGTCTTTCTGTTCATTTGTTGACCCATTCTACCAACTGTGCTACTGTCACCCTCCGTGGATGTATTACGGCAGTAGAAATATACATATAGTGTATGTGGAACTTACGCTTTAGGAAGTCACTGCGTGTTTTCGGATCGGGTAGAGACCTGTTCCATTTTGTGGCAACAATGGAATGTACTGTGGTCTTAATTCCCATTTTGTCTGAGGGGAAAAGAGGAAATGTCAATGTTTTTGTGCCTAGTATTGTTAGCCTAGTTTCTGCTTCTTTAGCTAGTTCCGTCATGTTGTGCTGAGGTGACTTGTAGAGGACAGCAATGGGTGGCACTCAGGTGGCAAGCCACAATTGGCCAGGTTGTTATGACGATGAGCTCACAAAAAAAAAAAAAAACTGAAGATATTCCTCATCTCTACTTACAAGTTTAAACAAGCGCAGAAAGTCAAAGGAATTTGCTGCAGTGTCAGTGTCAGGTTGGGAACTTACCATTTTTGCATGTCTCTTTAAGTTTGTCTGTGTAGGAAGACACCAGCTTGTCACATAACTCCTGGGTGGAGGTCTCGATCACACGACTAAAGGCACGTAAACGATCCATCAATCCAATGTATACCCCAGGAAGGGAGATATCAGGGGAATCTTTCTTCCATTCTGAATACTCCTTTTAAAGCAAGCACAGCACCATTTAATAAGACTACAAGCATTATCCTCTTGTAGTCTCTGGGGCAACAGGAATCTATTACACTGTTTTTTATTATTTATTTAACCTTTATTTAACCAGGTATGCCACATTGAGATTAATAATCTCTTTCTCAAGAGGGACCTGGCCAAAATAGCAGCTCATGAAAGTTACAAGAACATAAAATCACAACATAAAACACATTTCTATTACTGTTGATTATACTTTACAGTGTACATTAAGAACATTGAAGACATTTTCAGCAGCCCATCTCAATTTCTGTCATAGATTAGTTTTTTTAACTTAAACTCATTTATAGTCACAGGATCGTTTAATTTTAAATCTTTATAGCTCAATCCATTTGGAAGGAGCGCAGTACCAGAGAGAATATCATTTAACAGAGAGGTTATAAAGGACGTCGACTTTTCACCCTTTATGCAGACCAGTATGGAAGCCCATAGAGGACTAAATTAGAGCCACCCAGGGTTCCATGCAAGTCAAAGGGGAGGCCTATTGATTTCACGATACTATTAATGGTGCGTTAATTTCTGCAGCGAACTGTTTTGGGGGTAAATACAGTTTGTTTCAGACCATGCATGTTAGATGTAGCTGTCTGGGCGCTGCCTATGTCAGTCAGCCTCCACAGCTAGATGCTGTTGGTGACACGCCCACTTACTAGACCAGAAGTGTTCCATTTTAGCTTCCATTGAAATGCATTTCAACGCGCCATATTTCTATATTTCTAAACCCTTTGACTGTTCTGTATTGAAACGGGTGTGGGTTACCTGCAGGAAGTCCACATCATTTTTGTTATTGTAGAGCTTCTCCACCTGACCCTGGATCTTCTTCAGCTCTGTGCACCTCTGCTCCAGGTGAACTCGGATGCCCTGGGCCTGCTTCAAGGCCTGCTTCTCCTCCGCCTCAAGGGTCTCCGTCACCGCCCGCTTGGCTCGTTCCACCGCCGCCTGTAGCTCCACGAACTGGCTGTCGATCACCCCTCGTACCTCGGTCACGGATTTCTGTACAATAAAAGTCTCCACGTCAGATCTGTTTGGTAACACTGTGTGCTTTGTAAATCTGCATAGAAAGCTATTATGTTCTATTTTGACTTTGAGCATTTGATTATGTAAAACTCTCTTCCTGATACATAAACTGCCTCGCTTTCAGCCTACCAGTATATACAGTATTTCTCGCCACTCCAGTACGTAAACAAATAGTGGTTATGTTTCACTGTTGCCAACATGTTTGTTGGTTTAACTGACGCTTGGGAAGACCGTTTAGCAACTAATTGCTTATTTTATGAAAAAATAGGATCATATCGAGCTTTGAAGTTCAGACTAACGGCAGTTGTAACAGCTCAAACTGAGAGCATACTTAGCATTCCATGTACATATGTATGTCTTTGGCAAAACCTCATGCAAAATCTATGGCGACCCAGCATACAGAACCAGTTCAGATACGTCAATGCTTATTATGGAGAATTTCGCACTTTGCTTCGACATTCAATGACAATCCTTTGAAATGGAGTCATCACTTTTCAGGTAATAAAAAGCCGTATTTTCTTTTTACCTCAATGGAGACCGTGTTGACTTGTAGTTTGCCGATGGCGTTCTCTGCTGCTGATACAGTTTTCGCCATCTCCATCTGCTTGTCCTTAAGTTCTTTCTACAAATACGTGAAATGTACACAAGTCAGTTGATGTGTTTCCAACTCCTCCACCTTTAAAAACCAGTCTCGCAGAGAATATGTATTATTCTTACATGTCTCTTCAAAAGAGTTCACATCTGAATACCTTGGCAGGTCCAGGCAGCTATATTTCACATGTTACCTGTGGAATTATTGTCTGTGTAATAAATAGACCACATGGCATTGGCATTGGTTTAAGAAACATTTAAGCTTGTGGGGTTCCAGTTGGTTATGTTGGTTGGTTATGTTCCAACTTGAATTAACTTAACTGCATTCACAGGTGTTAAAAGAAGAAAGATAATTTTTAAAGGTCAATCAATTTCATTCTTATTTTGAATAATTTCCATGTTTAGAGCCATATTCAATACTATGAATCTTAGAGAAAAAGACAACTTCTTAATTAAGGAAAGTATTTCGCATGAATTAAGGAAAGTATCTGGCATTGGAACAATAAGTTCTACTAACAGTATACAGTATAGTAGTACAATCCATATGCTCAATATAATTATTGATTTATATAGGAGGATTTTAAGTCTCAACCTCTCAAAGTCAAGTGTTTGATTGACTTTAAAGCTATTCTACTGTATTGTGCTTAGGCTGTATATGGTATATTCTTATGTATTATATGTGGCCACACATTGTACAGGAACAGCAAATGTATTTGAACTTCTTATCTGCGAATGGCAGGTTAAATAACTTGCTTTGGCTTGAATGTATTCAGGAATGTGTTGTTATTCAGGGTCATGCAGAAAGATATACAACTCTATTGCACCACATGTTGTAAGGCTGTAAGCCAGTGGGGACGTCCTTGTTTTCCTTGTTTGCAGGCCAGTATTATGCCTTCAGGCTCCTAATACAATTTCCTTGAAAGCTATATAAACTAGGCATATGGTTACACTTCTTAACATTGATGGGACTGTGTGATGCTTAGCCTCAATAGGCTACAGCCACGCCAATGTAATAATAACAGGCTAATAACATTTATTTTATAATGAATTAACGTATGTATGTATGTTATGTACGGCCTTTTTATATGTATGTATTTATTTATGTATGCCCTGCATTAATAATATTAGATAAATATGAAAACCTGCCTGTATTTGCTGGCGTGCCTCGACCACAGATGTGGTGTCGTGGCCCTTGTGGTCCTCCGCCACACATTCTTGGCACAAGCAGGCACCATCGGCGCCGCAGAACAGGTCGAGGGGCATCTTGTGCCTCTCGCAGGTCCGCCTCTCGATGTCCCTCAGGGGCTCCACCAACCGGTGGTTCTGGAACTTTGGGTTCTCCAGGTGCGGCCTCAAGTGCGCCTCGCAGTAGGACACCATGCAGGTGAGACAGGACTTAAGGGCCGCGCGGGGGTCCTCAATGCACGAGTCGCACACCATGTCGTCGAGACCCGGGGGCTCCAGCTTCACCTCGGCTTCCTTCACCTGAGGCTCCTTCGCCTCGTCCTTAACTTCCAGTCCCAACCCCAGATCTTTCTCGTCGCCAGGCGACGACGCATGACTTTTCATGGGCTCCTGTAACTCTACAACGGCTTCCTTTTTGTTGATCTCCCCTTCCGTCCCGGGGTCCCGAGTGGGTTCCTCTTTACTGACGATCACAGCGGATTCAGCCGCCAGTTCGTTCTGTTTCAGGCCGTTGGAATCCAGACATTCTTTCCCCTTTTGCCCCAAGCAGGAGCCACAGACGGGACCGGAGCCAGGCTTGTCTGCGGCAGTGGTATCCATCTGTCGCTGCTGTTGCAGCTGCCCAAGGCTGGCCTCTACAGGTGCTGTTTGTGCCATTGCCCTCAAAAGCTACAGTTATAAGCCGAGTTTTCACCACTGATCTATCGCTCTCAACTGGCTCAGCCACTTTTGTAGCCTTTTATATGTAGGCCTACACGCTAGTTCCTGTTGCATTTGAGAGCTTCCCCCAGCCACACCTAACTTCTATAGTAGGCCTTATTCGAACTCCCATAGTTTCAGTCAACACCGCCCTCATACAGGCATACGGGTGACGAACACCTTTTCTCACGCACATCCACGCAGTCCTCCCATTTCAGGCAGGGAAGCAGAAGTTGAAGGTGGAGCTCGTTTGCAAATCTGAACAAAAAGGTGTAATGTTGCGTTGCGTCGTTCACCTCCTTCATGGTAGCCTACACAGACATAGCTTGTGCTCCTAGGATGCGTCTGTCTCACGAGAGAGGGGAGTGAGATGGGGTTTCATTACAGACTTCGTCACATATTCGAAGTGTGTGATATATAGGCCTAATTACAACCACTTAGACTGCAATTACAGACTTTTTGAGTCTCAGGAACTATAATGGTGGAACGGAACGCTATTACAAAATAATTTTCTTCATATACTCTCGGTTTGGTATTATGATGATGGAGGTTGTTCAAAACTTCCCATGTTCAGGTGTTTATTTGGGTTGAGACCGGGAGAATGCTGTCGCGTATGTTTCATTTTCAGTATCCCTCATGCCCTGTAGATGGCAGCATTGTCATTCTAGAAGAGGGCGCTCACAGGATTAAAAGTCGAATTGTAAAAGTTCATCTGGCGAAATACAATGAAACAACACTGCCACCTAGTGACGACGTGTAGACTTTTTCATCTAGAAAACAACTTTATTATCGCCAAAACTCCATTTAGAGACGTCTGTTCTTGTAATATCAATGCATAGAAGGGTGTGTCTTGAGACCATAGCAAAATGAACAATTGACAAATAATCAAGCATAAGAAATGTCACTAGGACAGGACAAGAGAATGTGGTGATTCATTGTCATAGTGAATTAACAGTAGTAAATTAACATAGTATTAGTGTATTGCTTACAATAGCTAAAACATAAAAATAAAATAAACTTGTAGGTTATTTATAATGATTAACGAAGAATGCTTTAGTTGTGCTAATTGTTAGTAATATTGCTACATTACAGTAAATGAAAGAATTTCATATTTCCACTATTGCGTTATTGATTCAAAGCTTTTAAGGCAAGGTACTGGTTGTCCAAATATGGATTGCTGTGACACAGAGTACTTAGGTGTAAAAGCTTGCATTTTTATGCAGCATCAGTCTTTGTGTGAGTATAGGCCTACAGCAGCATTGTGAGATAGGAGAAGGGTTTCTTCTCCGCTTGCAGTTCTCCCTTTACCAGTCCATCATTGCACACCCACTAGCTCTGTGATGGGTGGGGCGAACACCATCAGCTCCTGGTATTTGTGGAAAAACAGACTCAGTCGGGAGAGATAGCTGTCCTCCTGGTAAGGGAGCTCCTTTTCTTGTAGATACTTGGACACAATAGGTTTCACCTGCGAGTTGCCAGAAAAGTAGGAAACGTGTTGGTATAAGGGTGAAACATATGCTGTACATGTGTCTCTCGAAATCATCGCATGGACCACTTTTTATCATAGAATCTCTATGAAGGGTCTGTTAAGGTTGAGATTTTTGCGGAAAATCGTATTTACTTTCCAATGTTTTTTAGTAATATGTGAAATTTCAACCTCTATAAAATTACTGTACGAAGAAAAATATACATAAAACCATATCATAATAATAAAACTACTGGGTCAATATAATTCACAATAATAAAGAACTAGAAAAGTGAGAATTTTACATACAGTAAAGTACAAGCTTCTGCGCAGAGATCATAGTAGCGTACATCTAAATCTAATTTAACACGTGCATTACAGACACACAACTCACACAAGCTGTTGTTTTACACCCTATCATGTTTTTCTCAAACCGTGTGTGCGATAACGGCATGAAGGCCACGTTCTATTTCTAACATCAATAACATCCAACGGGGGACTGATCGTTTAAAGGTATGCTAAGTCATTTTCAAGAGCACTTGCTAAATTCAAACTCAAGATCAAAACAAAAACACCTCAATGCCATAAGATGCTCCCTCTGAAGCCCCACCCCCACCCCCACCCATTGGAAACACAGTGCGAAGCCTAGGATATTTTTGTGTATGGCCTGCGACACTTTTGTTTGTGTATCTATACAGAGCCAGGGCTCTTTCAGCACGCGCGATAAGACAGCAAAATGTGAGGAGATATTTGATGAATTTGACAAAAAAGCGTATCAGCTTTACAATCACTTTTGTATACCATTATAATAATCTGTGCTACTTTACCTTTAAGCACATGTGATCAGACAAGAAGGGGAACAGATGGTGTTCCACGTGACAGCTGATGAGAGAGTGGCCAAACGTCCAGTCTAGCACAGGGTTGCGTGGCAGGTTTAGGACCCCGTGGGTCATCTGGAAGATTCTCTTGGGTCGCCGTGTCGTAGAGAACATGGAAAGGCCGATGTGCTGTAAAGGTTGACACCACATATGTCAATGGCATACATGAAAAGTGCAGATTTAAAGCCGGACAGGGAAACTATGCACATTGGCGACCCCATGTGGTCATGCCATGCAGATGCACTCTATTGTTGAAAAGCTGCTCTTTCTGCAGAGCTTTTCTTTCTTCATTTATTTTTCCAATTGTTAATACACTAATCTTTTGTTACTATTCGCACATATCATCTGTTCATGCTGGTGAAGCAAACAACAGTATCCACTACTGTGTGGATGTTCTCAGTCAAGGTCAGACTCATTCAAGGTCACATGCTAGTCTGGGAAGATTCTCAGTCTATCTACTTCTAACTAATATGGGAGGGTGTCCTCTTCTTTGCTCTCCTGTTGTTGTCCTTCGTATTGTGTGCCATGGCCTCAAGGTTGACTGTGGACGTGGGCGTTAAAATGAAGTATGCTACAGCCGTGGAAACAATCCTGAGGCCACTGCAGCAGTTTCTCAGATTTTTACTACTTGATGAATGTATTTTTAAATTTGAATTCATATAATGTTGCTATGCATGTCATAACTTAACATAAACAGTATATTTATACTATTACATTAAAAAAAAAAGTGCAGTGGTTTCTTAAAGGCAGGGTTAGCCATTCTTGCGAATGTCGAGCTCAAATCAAAACAGTTTTACTCCGTGGCGCCTCACACATAGAAATGCATTGTGAATCAAAGCGTAGTACTACAGCTTTGTTTATATGAGCGGTGTTCAGCACTTTGTAGAAGTATCAGATTATTTTATCAACATGCACAAAGATTGGTAAAATAGCGAAATGCGAGGAGATATTTGTTGAATTTTACAAAAAGTGTATTAGCTTACACTTAGCTTGCAATAGCTGACTTTACCTTCAATTCTTTCTTTGGCTGTATATGAAATGCTCAGCACAAAGCTCAAATGTTGAGCACTGATCCCTAGATGACACGCTAGTAAACGTCATATCTGCTTCATACTATTTGTAATCAATAAACATTGACAGTCTCAGTTAGTCTCCATGTCTTCCTTGGTCCTAACAAATGACCACATCAGTTGCATCACTTGTGTTCTAACCCTAACTTCATAATGTTATATTAGCTACACAATAATATGATCACCATATTATGTGTGGAATGATGAAATCACGGGTGGCTTCTTAAAATATATACAAATTATTTCTCTCACACTATTGTGAATAATGATGTTATTTATCATTCTCTTATCGATTATAATATAATGTTGACACTGCCCCCTCTGAGATGAAAAAGCACATTAAGATACAATAGCAGTTCTGATAATGAAAGGGTCTGTTCTTCTCAAGAGTCAAGCTCCATCCAACAGTACAAACATCCACCCAAATAAACCTCCTGAGTTCAAATCAAGAAGCCTATTTGCTAATCCTCCGTCAAACACTGACATTGTAACAATTCACAATGAACTTCAGAAACAATCCTGGCCTGGGAAAATCATGCATGAATTGTTTTATTTTGTCCCTTTTCTCTTCAGACTGCCCTGGAGTTTCTGGAGAGATCTTTGAAAACACAAGGCTGCATTGATATAAGTTTTACAAGGCTGCATTGAAAGCAGTTTTCTACAAAAGTTCACCATGTGCAACAAAATATTCTCTCATAACTTGAACCAAAAATGGTCACAATGCACCGAACTCTTTAATTCAGTGCTGTGAAATACTGTTTACTGTAAGTACAATGTGTCTGGTGAAGTGGCCATGAAAGTGCATTTTGTTCTGTAAAGTTGCACACACAAGGTTTTTCATCTGACAGTGGCGCTATGTTATTAATTACAGCAGGGGGTCTACAGGTGTGCTCACCTGGAAAATGTTGACATGAATGTAGGGCACGGAGAACATGGCCCTGCACACAAGCATACAGAGCAAGGTGGTGTACGGTGACTGGAAACCAGAGACGTTGACCAACAGCCAGTACTGGGAGCCCAGGCCCAGTAGAACCATCAGGATTGTCTTCACAGCCTGGACCAGAGTGTGATCTTTCAGCTGGCCTGTATTACCACACAAGTGAGACAACTAGAAGGGTCAGTTGGCACTAAAACTAGGCACTTATTTATTGGCAATTGAAGACACTGAAGCATACATTCAAAAACGTTATTCTTCCACGATTTCCATATGTATATAGAAAACTATTTGTTAGCAGATTTATACTACAAATACAATGTGTATTATATTGCTAAATTATAAAGAAATTAAAATCAATAGTAATAGTAAAATGTAATAGTAGTAAACTGTAAATCACCCGGTTTTAACAGTATCAAATATACCTGGTACAGAACAATAATATATTTCCAAATGCCCAAAAAATATGTTCAATATATGGTATTGTAAATGTTCCCAGCAGCAGAAATACTATATTATGAATACATGTTGGTTTGATTACAAGAGGGACATAAGTTAAAGGAGATTGAACCTTTGGTAAACACCGTAGCTTCCTTACTAAGTATTCCGTATTACAGTAAGCTCTTCAGACTAACGTTTGTCATTAATTACCCATTTGTTCATGGTAGATGCCTGACTGGCATACCGTTTATTCATCTGCCATTGTGTTTCAAAATATTTTAAATTAATGCTGAATCATTCTGAGTGCTTGGTATTGAGGTCAGTAAGCTACAGTGCACCAGTCAAGGCTTTAACACGTTCTGTAGCACTTGAACAAACGCTACACTATTGCATTTGCATTCAATGCTGAATGACTTGTGTATGTACCGTGTATGCAGTGATTCAACTTTCTGGCCTCACCTAGTGCAACAAGAGGGGTAATGATGGGCACTGCCAGTGGTGCCAGGAACAGGTACACGCAGCGTGGCAGAAAGGGGACCTTCCAGATGCTGGAGTCCCCCAGCCCGATAACGTTCGTATGTGCGTGGTGCATCTTAACGTGGCCTTGCACTCCGGCTCGCGCCGTAAACGAGCCACATATCTAAATAGACACACAGGCAGGCAAACACACAGGCAGACACACAGGCAGACACACAGGCAGAGACACAGGCAGACAGGTTATTGAATAACACTACACCACCGACAACACAAACAATTCCGCTGTAAGTTCATTATCGGTGCTATCGATATCAATACAGCAGCATTATCCAAAATGCTACCGATAATGCTACCGATAAGGACCAAGACAAAGAAAACATAGACAAACCCCAGAAAGCACGCCTAAATAAGCAAACTGGAGCAGGTCAAATAACAAAAAGGTCAGCAGAAGCTATGATCTGGGCTGGTGTTGCAACTGACCTAAGATTTGTATGGACAGATGGATGGATGGATATATAGATGGATGTATAGATGGATCTGGATGGAAAGATGGATGGATGGATGGATGTATAGATAGATCTGAATGGATGAATTAATGGATGTATAAGTAGATGGATACACGGATGAATGGGTGGACTGACGTATGGCCCACGCAGAGCGGGTGGGCGCTGAGCCGCCTACCTCGATGAAGAAGACGGCCCAGAGTTCCCCCCAAGCCTGGGACTCACTCAGCGACCCGTGGCTCGCCAGGTGGGTCCCCTTGACGGTGATGACAGCGTGGGCCACACCCATCAGGAGCGCCCCTGCGGCGAAGCACAGCGCCTGGGACGACCCTAGCAGCAGGAAGGCTGCAGAGAGAGAGAGTGGGATGGATCAGAGAGGGTTCAACGGACTTACCTGACACGCCACATGGATGGTTAGGCACAAGTCCATCGGTGGGGTCGTCCATCAAAACTGTTTGAACTTTCCAAATGTACTTGGCATGATCAGGTATGATCAATCTAAGGCCACAACGCGACTTCTGTTTCAGGCCATGCATCGTACATTTAGTTGTCTAACACTAACGGGCTAGTCACTAACAACAAAGTTAGTGACACGCCCACTACAACCAATCCGGCTGTAGCCTGAGGTAGGACCGCCTACCTTCTTAACATTTACGTCCATGGATATACGGAAATAAATAAAACAAGGAAATGTGGAAATACGGAAATAAATAAATAAATAAATGTAGAAATACAGAAATAA
>JAODUE010001531.1:0-12395 GCA_027564755.1 Amblyopsis hoosieri
GAGTAAAGAGCTGGTCCGTTGTTCCACGACCAGGACGGAATCCACATTGTTGTTCCTCAATCTGAGGTTCGACAATCCTCAGATTGAGGATTGTCAGGTTTATTCAATTGTAATAGCTAGTTTGATTCATTATGGATGTACAGTGTAGATTCAAGTGAATGACCACATCCTATAGGAGGGAATTAACATTGGAGCTTTTTCTCTCTTGATGGTTGTGTGGGATATGGCCACTGAAGAACTGGGAGGTGACATCCTGGGATTACACATGGAGTAAACCAGGTTTGGATGGTTCACAGTCCACAGAAGGATGTGCGTGACCTTAACAACTCATGTTTGTGATGACAGCCCAATCTGCAACCTAGAAACAGTGAGATACTAAATGGAGCAGTTTTGAAAAGGGAACCAGAACAATGCTTACCCATGGGTGACAGGAGCAGTACTAAACAAAGATGCCAGTATGGGTGACTCCATTGGTGGACAGGGCCCCAAATACCAAATCTCATCCGCATGGACAACCATCTTATTTACCAAATCTAGTTTTACAAACATGCTGAAGAATTACTTTACCTTTAAGATACATTATGGCTTGATACTATACAGTATATTTACAATGACAAAACTCAGTTTTGGCCTTTTTGTGAACTGTTCGCACACAGGCAAATGTTCTGATTTGGGGTTAACACTATAAAATAGCCTATCTTACTGTAAAATAATATGTCATTGTAGTCAATCAAACATGACAACCCAACCTATAGGCTCCCTGTTTATTAACCTATAGGTCTAACTGTGGGGAGTGACAAACTCAGACAAAAGTAATGTAAGATATAGGACCACCTTTTCTCCTTAACGCTCCCCAAGCTCCGCTGTTCATGTGCAAACCGATTCGCACATGCCGCCCCTATCTCGGCAAGGCCTGCCAAAACCCAAACACCATTCCTTACGTCCGCTCAGGCATCCGAGGGTGAGCCGGGGTTACTGAAGTATGCACGGCTGCCGTTGCTGAAGCCTCCCCCAGACAGCCTAATTGGAATGACAAGTAACCCGCAGTGTTAAGAGAGCCATCACATACTTTGGCGGTTGGGGATGTTGAAGACATTGTAGCGGTGCTGAAGGGAGGACGTAAATGAAAACAACATATATTACAGTAGGCTAGGCTTTGTGCTGCATGCGCACACATCATACATGTACGCACACATAACGGAGCGCTGATCCCGCAGGTTTACGGATGGGCTTTGTGTTGGGAGTCTTGCCTTTAGCTGGACTTTTTGTTTAAAGTCAGGGTCTTGAAATAATTTATATAATTCCCTGATGTCTAAGGAACAGGTTTGTTTTTATATTGTCATCATAATAAAATGTTAAGACATTAGATGAATCGTAATGATACATTAATGTGCTGATTGGCCCATTTGAAAACTTAACGTAAAGGGCACACACAAGCGGGATGATCATTAAATTGAACATGATTGGTGTATATGCATTTCACATCCAACCTAATTAGTTTGACAAAAAAAAATCACATAATATATGCTGGTACAACAGGTCTGACAGTAAATTGAGGAATTGTGATGTTTGACAGACACTGTAAAATTAGCCTTCATTGTGAATTCCAAACGCATCTCTCTCTCTCTCTCTCTCTCTCTCTCTCTCTCTCTCTCTCTCTCTCTCTCTCATCTCTGTAGGGGGCATTTAATGAATAATGCCTGTACCTTTATCAGTGGCCCCATCAAGTAGAACATTCACACCTCACAGATCTTGTTAGAGCAATCAGTGCTCCTCCAAGGTATGTCTGTCATTAATGTTAAAGATTAAAAAGAGCCTGTGTTTGTTCCACTTTGTCAGGTCATGTAGGCTACACAGGTTTATGTGTAATCCTATTTGGATGTGTGAGTGAGTGAGTGTATGAAATGTACATTCAGATACATTGTAGCCAAATATATTTATACAGAGCATTCATGGGAGATTAAGTATTATAAACAAACATTTCAGATTATGATCAACCACACAAGTGTATTAACAGTTACTCTAAATTAATTAGTCAAATTGTTTCTGATGTAAATGGTATAAAGGGGAAAGTGTCATTTTAAAGTATAATTCACAATATGAACAGTTAAATGTAACTCATAAATTAAACTCTTGGAAGATTCAATTTGGAATGCTAAAAGAAATTTGTTTGTATCCCCCCTGCATCTGAATAAAGTTTGGCTCAACTTGGTGTAAATCTCAGTATGCAGCCCATTTCTTCTGCTCCCTTGAGCAATGAATCATCTCTGCATGCAAAAAGCCTGAAAAGAAACATATTCACATTCATATATGTAATATGAACAAGCGCTTTGATTCCAGAAGTGATATTCCTTATTCATGTGAAAATAATTAGTGTCTGTAGGCCACATCTGATTAAGGATGAGTCAAATATATACAGTGTATGTTGCTGATGTTGATGTCGAATTTGTAACCTCTCGATAACACAATCTGGAATGAAATGGTAAAATACAAATAAGCACAACCGTTTACATCCCATGGGATGCATTTTCATGATTCAACAAAGGACCTGCAGCTCTAAGCATTAGTGTCCTCTGTGAATATGCTCCTACATTTCTAACAATCAATGTCCTAGTCATTTCTTGCCATCCATATTGGGTCCTATTGCTGCCTTTATCCAGCGTGTAGGACTGCAGGCTGGCATCTTTATGGGCTTCTGGGAAGGACAGCTTGAAAACATAATCCAGGCCTCCTGCAAACACTGTCCCCTTTCAACCCAAATTATATCTTTCAATCTGAGCCCTGTTGGTACTAAACAACGTCCACGCCCACATACACACACACACACGCACACACACACACACACACACACACACACACAAGCTTATAATCGTCATCCACAGCAATGTCGATATTTGTGCATTTTCCCTTGTGCACATGAAACCTGAGATGTTTTAACACCAATACGCACCAATATTAGCCCTGGTTGTGAGGAAGAGAGAGAGAGAGAGAGAGAGAGAGAGCATCTCTGGATTCAGTATTGATCTGAGCTGCTGCCTAATCTCCCTGTCCCCTCGGTAACCTCAGCTGGATTGGACATCCAACCACAAAAATCAATCTGACCCCCACTGCTGCCCTTACAGGTCATCCTTTAGTGGCGGCCATGCTAAGGTTGCCGTGGTGATAGATCATTGTGTTTTTCTGGGTTAGATATCTTGACAAGCATAGAGTTATGAACTGCTGCTTAAACATAGGCCATTTGCAATTTTTGCATTTTGCATTCAGGCCGTTGCCATTTTTTGTCAGTGAATGAGGCCAGTGAGAAGTGTAAACTGAATAAATAATGATTTTAGGGATGTTCATAGTGAGATTTCAAATGTGGTGACAGTTCAGTAACCACTCTGTAACGCTGTTCAGTCTGTCATATTGATAAGACGCTATGTCTCCTCATACAGCACACGTTTTCAGTGCATGTAAAGCAGACATGAGAAAGAGGGAATCAGTCCAGCAGAAAAGTACTATAGCTAAAGATTTAGTACTCCTACTACTCCTACTATATACTATACTACTCCAGGGATACACCTGTTTTGTGGTTCCTAATCCTGGGTACGTAGGTTTCCCTCTCTTGTCACATTCCTGTGATGAGAGTTTGAGTTCAGAGAAAGAGAGAGAGAGAGAGAGAGAGAGAGAGAGAGAGAGAGAGAGAGAGAGAGACATTAAAGGAAGAAGTAACATAGTGTGTGCAAAAGAATGATTTAAAGGTGCACTCCTTGTTATGTTGCAACACAGTCACACAGTCACACAGTCTCGCAAGTCAGTGTGCCTTTAAAGAAACAGCAAAAAAGACAGTCGATAGGGGAGTGTGTATACAATGTGTGTACAACCACCTCAGGCTTGGTTCTTCATTAGCCCGATCATGGCGACAATTTAGCAAGTTTATCAAGCGTGGAATATAGGCGTTACAGTACATTTCTCAGAGGATATAAGCCTATAGCTACATTGTCTCTAGAGTTTGTAGTTGTTCTGCAATGTGTCTGTCAGGTTTCAGATGGTAAATCATGTGTGTTTGTTTATTTTATTCATTTATGTTTTGATGATTGACATTTGTGTGAGTGTTCTGCATGCCTGTGCTGTAGAAAAGCTCCCATCGTGATGCTAATTTATACAGGGAACCGCTGCTGTGTCAAGATGATGCTGCAAAAGCATCCTGGAGCTTTTAATGAGCGTACTGTTGTGAATAATGTGGACAGTGAGGCCACATAGGTCAGGGTTGGATATGTGTGTGGGTGTGACTTTGTCCAGTGCTTGTGTGCGTGTGTGTGTGTTGAGCATGCAGGTGTTTGTGTGTCCTTTCATACCAGCATAGCTTCTTTGTGTTAATATGTGTTTGTGTATATGTTTAGTGTGCGCATGCTTGCCTAGATGTGTCAACATGTGTCCTGATGCTAACGTCTACTCTAGGATATCTTAGCAGCAACTATTTTCCATCTATGGTAACAACAGGTCTTTATCTCATTGTCTTTTAGAAGAGGAATCCAGCGCTAAATCACACAAATAAACAATTCATAGAAGGTAGATGTGATCTTGTGTAATGCGATTTTAGGGGAGGTTTATTGTATAACATTTTTAAATAATATATTTTAGGAAAAACCTTTAAATGGTTCTGCATGCTGCAAATACTTGCAATATTGCAATATTGAAGCAGGGTCCCATATGTTCTTATATTATATTTATATAATTTATTTTCAAATGAATAACACAACAATCGGTGACACTGATGTGTGAAAAGAAATGCAGACGGTCTGTGTTCCATCTGAGAAGATGTATTTGCTGATGGCTGGGTGCTCTCACACAACGCTCTAATGGAAGGTATTAGACATTAGAGAACAGCTTGTTGTTATACTTTATTCCCAAGCTCAGAAACCATATGAAAATGTATTTGATGTCACACACAAACATGCAATCAGCAGGAGATATAGTGGGAAAGAGATGTCAGCTTGTGTGCTTAGTCTGACATAAATTGAGTTCCCGATTATAGGCAGGCTTTCACCTTATAAGATAACAAGTCTAGTCTAACACTCACCCCAACTGCTTTCTGCCTGTGTGGATTTGTCTTTTGGTATTTATGCTATATAGCAAATGGGATTTTCTTAGACTTTAGAACAAGGAAGCATTGTTATGTTAACATCTAAATCCACTGAATCAGTCAGTGAGCACCAGTGAACCTTTTAGTTTTTATTTGAATAAAATGTAATTCTTAGTTGTCTTTCAGAATAATAACTCCTATCTCTCTAGTTAGTAACCATAAACCTCATTTGTGATCATCAAGGATGTTGTTAACTACTTTATTCCATAAACATGATGCAAATCACACATTATCTTTAAACAAATAAAAATGCGTTCTGTCCTCCACAATTTTCAAAGTCACCAGCCCCCGCTGTACAACATAATGCATAATGCATAGTGCATAAAGTACAGTCTGTTACAGTTGACCTTTCTACCTGCTCCAACCTTACTTTACATGCATGCCAGCATACACTTATCATTGTGTTTAGCGGTTGAGCCCACTCACTACCTCACTACACAAATTACATTGAATTACCATTTTGTCAAATGGAAGACTTATAGGTGGAAATTACATGGTGTTTCTGTGTTAGGGGAAGTGGAGGAATAAGTTACTTTTTGCATACTCAGCCATTAATGGTGGAATAGGTACAGTAGATGATGTCAGAGTTTAGGGTCACAGAAGACCAGGCCCATTTCAACCCCAATAAATGAGAAAGTGCTGTATTTTAGAGCACAGCCTAATAGAAATATCCAGCATATCCAATTGATTTGTTTCCAAATACAATCCACACTTCATCCTAATTAATATTTACAGAAAACTGATAATGCCTATTAGTCTCCATGGCGTTTGATTAAACTGACCACAAATGACAATACAGACACAACATGTTTTAATACCATCTGTCAGTCTTATTGTTATGAATTTAAATGAATAATTCTGTGTAATACAAAAACATTGGTGTCTATATTGCATTTTAAATATAAATACATTTGTATCAGGTGAAATTACATTACATTTGAGTTGTGGCTAATGTGTTTTCTGCTTTTGCCAGAATTCTCTATTGTGGATATTTATATCTTTAAACAGAAAGCAAACCAAGTTCATTGTATTACCTGAGAAGAACAATTGATTCTTTAGATAATATATCAACTGTAGAATTGATATTACTATATACTGTATGTTAATATTTCTCCTCCCTAACTCAGGCTTCTTATGTATTTGTGCTTGTCCCTTCATTTCATTCCATTAACTGCAAGACAGCAATGCATTTGTAATACCGTGCTTTGATTTATTCACTCCTCAAATGTTATAAAATGTACAATATGTTATAATTTGTATAAACACTTTTGCTATTCCAACTGAAATGTAACCTCAGAGTCTGTGGCATGAGGGGAATGCATTTAGGATTACAGTGGCTATCAAAATAAATATAGCTTTTTAACAGCATTGACTTAATATCATTGTATGTTCTTCTCCTACACTGGAGTCATTTAAGGTTTAACATTAGCACAATGTTGGTACAAAAACAAAGTCCTTTTTTACGTGTGTCAATCAGTAGAAAGAATGCACTGGTTTTGAAACGTAGCCAAATAATGTTTTTATACTCAAATCACTTTGCTCTACAGAGAACGCTCTACATTTGTATTTCAGGTACCACCAAAATGTTATATTAGCATTTTAACTGCTTTGAAATGAGTAGTAGAAAGAGCTCTGTGAATACAAAATCAACACTTAAATGACAGTAATATTCCCGGACGGTATCATTGAGCTCTCTAACTGCAATGCAAAGGGCAGCAGCACAGGTTGTGTGTCAGTACTCCAAAGACTAAGGCTAAATCCTTATTCTCTTGACACAGAAGCAATGTTTCATTGCCTTGTTGGCACAAAAGCCCATCTTGTTACAAGTTCACAAGTGTCTCAAACAGCAGATAATAAGAGTAAAGCCTTCATCTCTTCCTTATCTTGCTGTGCTTCAACATCTTCTTCCTCTTGAGGATCATCTCATGGAGCTTCTCCAGGCCCGGCTGAAGGCCCTGGCCGTCCACGGCACTGCAGCTCTGGACGTGGTGCAGCGTGGAGGCGCTCAGTTCCTGCACGGCCAGCAGCTTCTCCATCTGGCTGACGCAAAGGGCGCCGTCCATGTCCTGCTTGTTGGCCATGATGAGGACGGGCACGCCCTGGTTCTCCGAGGTGCGCGTGATCTTGTGCAGCTCCACCTTGGCCTCCTCCATGCGCTCCAGCTCGGTGGAGTCCACCACGAACACCATCCCGTCCGTCCGCCGGGTGTAGGACTTCCAGAGGGGACGCAGCTTCTCCTGGCCGCCCACGTCCCACACTTGGAAAGATATGGACCGGGAGGTCCCCACGGTCACCTTGATCTTCTCTGTGTTGAAGCCCTTGGTGGGGATGGTCTTGACAAACTCCTTCAGCTTCAACCTGTAGAGCAGGGAGGTCTTGCCTGCCGAGTCCAGGCCGATAATCACCACGTGCAGCGACTGAAAGCTCTGCAGGAATGTGGGGTTAGGGGCGATGTCAGTCAGCTGGTTCCCCATGGTCCGTCAGTCGTCTCTCTACTGTGTATTGGGGCTGCAGAGTCTTGCTATGGTGCTCTTCAGTGGCTTGGCATTTGCCCCTCCCTTCTGCATACATAGAGTGGCTCTTGATACCTTATCAAAACACAAACATGACACAGATTAAACAATGCAAATAATGGCTACTTGAGGAATCTCTGTGTAGATGAAACAACTCTGAAACAAACGCTGAAACTGTTCTCTCCCCAGTGTGAACATTAGTCTTATAGAATATAAGACATGATCAATAAAGATTACATTTTACTCTTTACAAAGCCTGCTGAAATGTAAAACTGTCATTACAATAACGGTGTTATTTCCATTTAAAGCGTCTTAAAACTACTTATAGTAACACAAATATACCCATCAGATTTGATTGAATTTGAAAATAAATGGTTTGATTTTCAGTACACCACTAAGTTAACAGTATTTGCTATAGCTTTACCTATTTGCCTAATCCTTTTAAAGGTGCTCAACATGGATGTTTTTGTTCTTAGTGCATATCAGTTTCAAGTGTAATGCAATGCAGGGATAGATACATATTCATTGGCACACTGCCAACAATCTATGGGGACTGATGCAGTAATAATAATCTAATTGTCGTTGCTGCTATTCATCAAACAGTAAGAAAACAGGACATAGATAAACCAGTGTATGCCAAATGAAAGGCTCTGTATATTGCGAAAATGCAAGGCCAAGAGACATCACAGTCGTCAGAAAGAATTATGAAGATGGTCATGGTAAATATATGCTGTTTGTATATGGCTATTTAAAAGCACTCCTTCAGAGTTGCAAGCTATATGGAGCACAAGGCTTATTGTCAGAATAAGCATAACGAATACTGCAATACAGACATGCTCGTAGTGTGAAATAAAAAAACACATTTAAGTTAATTAAAACCTCTGCCTTCTGTGCCCTTACATAAGACAGATAAATTCCCCATACCTTCGATTTTGCTGAAACAGTCAAGACGGAAATATCATCCCAATGAAATATACACATCCATAGTTGAGTTGTCAACCAATTATGTGGCCTACTGTATGTATCCCAGTGATCAAGGTCGGCGACCGTTCGCTTCTACCACTGACTGAGCTTTGGCGTGTGGAATAAAGCACTCGGGACGCTAAACCCCCGACGTCACAGCTATAGTCAATGCCCTCTGCTGGTAGGCCCAGAGTATTGAAAACAGCGATCTCAGGTTGATAAATTATTTATCGATATATTGGACTATAGGCTCTATTGCAAAATGTAAAAACAACTGCCATCTATGTAGTTAGTCAGACACAGAATGTCTTGGTAGGAAAATATCTGGAACATACATGCATTGCAATATAGTGGCCTATAAGGTAATAGCATCAACAACTACTAAAAGCATTGACGCCACCTAGTGTCCGTCAACTAGATTGACAATAATCTAATCTGAACGCTAAATTTGATCTGTTCTAAAATCACACAAGAAAGACCCGTAGCCTACGGTAGTATTCATCTCATATTATTTTAATAGTCATACCCTGTTCGGCTATTGTTCACAAATATTAAATGTACTAAACACATTTTTAAAACCATTATTGCTTGATTTGCCAGGATGTTTGTAATAAAACTAAATATGAAAAAAGTGCCTCTAAGGCCACACTTTGCCTGGGGTCTACACATTAAAGATAGAAAATGCCTCAATTAAACAATATAGGCGTAATGACTCAAATAGACAAACATCTATAGAACATACAGAAATACAACATAGCATCACAAGAAATAATACATACAGTTGATAATAGTGCATTCAGAAGTACAAATGTGATTTTAATTGAATGTGATTAAGGGCTGCCTGTACAACTACAAGTTGTTAAATTGGACACTTGTATCCATAGCAACTTAAAGTTAATAAAATGTGTTTACTTGTAAGAAAACCGTGATTTCCCTGTCTCTTCAGTGCTTTTGTCATTATTTGACATGGAATGTTTTTTATTAACCTAATGGTTTAGTAAGTATCTGCCACACGTGTAGGAGTAGGCTAGCACAAACTCAGCATGCCCAAAAGGTTTAAAGACACCATCTAATACAATGTCCTCTCTGGCAACCTGGAGAACAAGTTCAGTAGCGCACAGGCAACACAAGGCCGCAATGCAGAGTGGGCAGGCTCCAGTCAGTTTTTTACACAGTAAAGTATTTCTGCGTTGGATATCCATTTCATCGGTTCAGGGGGGCACTCAATGGGCACTCACTATTATTATGCTATTACGATCAGGCTAAAACAACTTTATATTTATTGCATGTTTCAATACATTTGTCATTTAACAGATGTTTAACAGATGTTTAACTGCATTTTTACTGGAGCTGCCAACACCATGTCCTGGCTGACCTGTTATAGGAACATGCTGCCAAATCCATACATTTATTTAATTTACCACAATCTACAACCTATATTTATTAAACGTAAACCAGTTTCCCAGACATGAATTAAGATCACTGTAGACAGCAATTAATCAAAGAATATCTCCATTGAAAAAGGTTCATAGTCTAGAACTGTGGTTAATCCATGTCTGGAAAACCATCTGCGTTGCTTTGTACTTGTTAGTGAAAAATACAGTATGCCTATTTCTAAAACACAAACAAACAGACATTGATGATTAAATCATTATCTTAATCATTATGTAATTTATAATATTATAGTACTGTATACATACATACATTCATAAATACATAATCCTAAAACTAACATGTAAAACAACACTACAGCAGAAAAATTATAAAAAGGCATTATTAGATCCAAATCCAGATATCAAACCAAATAATTTGTGTTTCACAGTGTACTGATTAGGATGACAGGATATCTTTACCGTTTTTCACTTTTAATACTGTGTGGGGTGGTTGAATTGTTGCCACAGTCAATATACTCATAGATGCTTAGAGACAGCTGCTCAATGTGGGAAATGTAGGATATGTTCATTGATATTCTGGGGAAGACAAAAAACAAAGTAAATTACAAGCGACATGATAAATCAGGTAAAAATATTGCGCTTCACAAACAAGTAACTAATTTAATCCAATGACAACACTGTTTCCAATGAGAAAGAAATGTCGGTTTTATTACTTTTAGCAGATGGTTGTGGTTATAGTGTGTTCCTTTACAGTATGAACCATCATGACCTGCCAATCAATCATGCTCTTTTCCATTTAAAAACGTAGATTAGCATACTTAGAATATTCTATCCGTATTGATTTAAACTGAATCTCAAACCCGGTTTTAGACATGTAACACATACTGTACGTTATATTGACAAAAGACTCAATACTATACTCCTGTCCAGAGTTGCCAGAAATGTTGTAATGAATGCTTTTTCAACAGTATAGTACTACATTATAAAGTGGGGGGTCTGCGGGTCCTCCTCCAGAAAGGTTTGAGTGTTGAATACTTAAAGTGTAACTGCACCCTAAAAGGTGTTTTTTGAGCTGTAAGCGAAGTAATAGGATTGATCAGTAATGAGACACATCAATGCTAGTGTTATTATTATTGAAAAAATTCCTGTTTCGATACAAATCTGCATTTTATGGACTGAAAACAGAACTACATATCTGTTAAAAATCAGCCCAGGACCTGGATGGTTTTCATTGGTACACTTAGTACGCTCATATGTCATCAAATTCAAACAATAACGTTAATGTTAATAAAAGTCCCCCTTTCAGCCCCTCCCCTCCCTCAGCTCGATGCACGTGTCAAAGTTGTGTAGTGGGTGGAGTCAGGCTCAGCGCTGGGGTGCAGTTACACTTTCATTTCCTGCATTTTGATGAATGTTTATGCAAGAATTTGAAAATCTAAATTGGCATCAATTCAAACTTTAGCCTAATTAATTTGTATAGAAATAAAACATAGTATTATATAAAATATCAGCTTTTCGCATGTATTATCCTGCTTAGTCATCACACATAGGAATTATTTACTTGGCTTGTGTTCATGTGCCATGTGGCACATATTAATGTCAATGATACATGTATCTATTGTAATGTATGTATTAACCCTCTGCACTTTAACGGCTCATATGCTCTCACACAGTGATAAACATGTTGGCTGTGCTGGCTGCCTGCACAAATGATCAAGAAAGCACACATTTAATTATTATTTTAGAAAACATAATAGGGGCAAAAATAGTTTTCTATAACCTCTTGACATTTCTCTATACTTTTCCAGACCTGGAAATAATTAAAATCAAATACCATACTTTTCTATACTGCACAGGAACATTGTATTGACATTGTATGTTTCAAACCCTTGTGGATTCAGAGTGGCTAATGCAGTGTTTATTTTCTGTAGAGTTGTTAAGTGACACTTACTGCAGTTCCAGGAACACTGTGTGAATTTTGAAAGACTCCGACTTGCAGTATGTGCTGAAACAGATAAGTAAAATAAACTAGTCTATAGAAATATAGATAGACACTAGGCTTCTCCCCCCAACCTATAGCATAAGATACATAGAAATAGGCTACCGTAGGATGTAATTTATTGCTATCTTGTTTCTGCTAAATACAATGTGATACAGTTTAGTGTATAGCTCAAATCAAAATGTCATATTGTGATTTAAAGAAATTGACTAGTCTACCCTTATTGCAGCTCACCTTCTTTAGCCAAAGGGGGACAGATGCCTTAAGGCAGGGCTATTCAACTCTAGTACTGGAGAGCTGCACCCTGCATGTTATATATATATATAAGAGAGAATAGTAAATAGGCTTTCATCACACACGCCCCCTTTCAAAAGTGACAGGTGCCCCGCCCCTAATCCCGC
>JAODUE010001532.1:0-12395 GCA_027564755.1 Amblyopsis hoosieri
AGACATTATATAGAGGAGACAGACCGCTTAGAGAGTCCTCAATAGAACTCTATGGGAGAAGTACCAGAGACATTATAACCATATAACCTCCTATGTTTTTATCCTTATATGTATTTTATGATACAATACATAAATATAATAATATAATAATATAATATAATATATAATATAATAATATACAATAATGGTTTTTACCTAGTTTTCCGTTGTTTCTTATTTCTTCTTGTTTAATTTCATTTGTTCCCTTCATCCTTCGTTCAGATGTTTTTAACCTGTAAAGCACGTTGAGTTGCACATTGTGTAAGAAAGGTGCTATACAAATAATAAGTTTATTATTATTATATTATTATTATTATATAGAGGAGATGTAGGTGGGTTTTACTAACCCACCCTGATTGGTCAGGGTGGCTGTGAAATCTCAGTGAAAACAGTTGAGCAATAGTGGGATGGAGCCAGGCTAACCTTAAACACAATGTTTTCTTTTTTGTTGATCTCAGTTCCCAATCCACCTGGCCCCCTGGTGGTGGTGTACCAGAACACCAGCTCCATCAGCATCAGCTGGCCATTGCCGCAGAACATGCAGTCGGGGGCGTACAGCTTCAATGTGTCCTGGGGCCCAGGGACCAATCAGGCGACACCAAACAGCTCGTTCTTAATGGGCAACCTGCGGTCGGGAACCCTCTATAACATCTCTGTTGTTACCGTGGCAGCACTGGGCTATGCCAGCACACCGGTTACCACTCAGAACTATACCAGTGAGCGTGTAGAACGCACAAACTTACACACACACCTACTCACACACACACACATACTCATTATAATGGATTATGGATATTGGATCCATTATAACACTAGAACACACACACACACACACAGGGAAACACTATAACACACACACACATACACACACACACACAGGGAAGCACTATAACACACACACACACACACACACTATAGTGCACAGGGGTCTGTATTTCAGCAGTGTGTCTGTCTTCCAGGACCGTATTCTGTGACGCTCTTGAGCCTGGCAGGAATCACCCCGACCAGCGTGAGCCTGTCATGGAACCAGGCCGAGCCCCGGGCGGGCTACTCCTGGCAGGTGTCGGTCGCCAACGGCAGCGGCGTGGTCACCACCAGTGTCGTCATCAACAACACCTACTACACCGCGCAGGGCCTCGTCTCCGGGAGCAACTACTCCTTCACCGTAACCACGGTGACGGAGGACGGCACGACGGCCATCCCCCAGACCGCATCCTGCTTCACACGTGCGTCCGCCATACCTCGACTGGCGTTGTAGTGCGCCCCACATAGACCGGGCAGCGCGAGGGCACGGTGTAGAACCAGCTAGCTAGCTAAAGCCCTCCAGAAACAGTTCCTAGCATGATACTGTAAGCAGACATCTTCAGCGAATCTCTACCAAGAGATCAATCAATACCATTATCTATCAATGCCAAGACTGTGGTGGTTTTTGGTCGCATTCATCAGAGATGCATGTACTGTGGGAGCCGATTCCTTTATTTACATTTTATTAAACGGAGGCCATTGGTGGAAGGGCAGAGGGAGGGGGAGGCTTTTGCTGCAAAACTTGTGTTTCCTATCGCCGCAAGAATCAATCCAAGAGCGTTTGTCATAGAAGAGGTGCTATTGTAATACATTATCGTAACGCTCAAGGACAGCAAGGCAGGCAAGGAGACGGGTTTGCATATTTATTTAAACAGAACGGGAGCGACACGCGTACAGGTACACATTGAGAGGTTCCAGACTGATCCCCGAAGCTCACAAGATCAGTGGTGTTAAGAGGCTATAGGGAGGGCAGTACACACCTTCTTCATAAACCAGAATGACCAGACGGTCTTATTCTGGACGTTGTGTAATGATATGCATCATGTTTATTGCAGTTTTTGTGTGAAAATATATTGCTCTCTTATTTCTGTTATATTTTTTCAATTATGCTGACGCCATTTAATAACAGTGGATTTTTCAGATTAATCAGACACAGCTACCTCCTGATCATTCTGAAGGACTGTGCCCTTGTGTTCACAGTGCCGTACAGTGTTGGCGGGTTGACTGCCACCACCGTGAACACTACTGACATAAGCCTGGCTTGGACTAAGCCAGCGGACTACAAAGACTACTACAGGTACCGTGTCACGAGCAGTGGCTGCACGCTCCAGAACACCACGGTGGCGTACGAGGCGGCGGAGATGTCTAACCTCACCGCCGGAACACAGTGCTTCTTCTGCGTGTTCGTCAGGACCACCGACAACACGGAAGGAGAATCCATCTGCATCCACCAGTACACCAGTAAGACCCTCGGCTCCCACGCTCTGCTTGTTTAACGGTCATGAGCGTCTGGAGTGTCCCTCTGAGGTCAAAAGACGCACCTGTATTGTACGCTGTATACCTTCGGACGTTTCACAGTCCTAGGGTTTAGCTGGTTAACCCTAACCCTAACCCCAACCCTAACCCCCAATCACCTAACCCTAGGGTTTAGCTGTTGTATCACAGATCCTGGACCAGACAAAATGCAGACAGGTGCCTTCAGTCCAGTATATAATACCACAGGGGCAGAAACAGAGCAGGGGCAGAACAGGATATTGGATTCGGAAAGGCTCAGGTGGAAGAATAAAAATCACAGGGAAGCTCAAGGTAATGACGCAGTAATCTGAAAACAGAATTGCTGCTGGGATGCTGAATGTTCCAGACGAGATGAACAGAAACACAACATGTCTGTGTACACTGTATACTGTACACAGTGGACGCTGGTTAGTATACACCAGGCGGGGGTCGAGACGAGCACAGGTAAACACAATAACAAGCAGACGTTTCTTTAGGTGTTGCTTCATTTGGTGACTGTTACCACCGTAACTGACTTCCCGTTTCCCGGGCACCACAGTCACGTGAGTCTGAAGCAAGGTTACCATAAAGATGGTTCATTAAATGTTAGACTCACTGTTACCATAGTAACGCGGAACTCTGTGACCCGTTTTAACAATTTTCTGGACGTCGACGGAGCTACATGACCTCACAGAGTGATATCTCAGTAGGAGAAAAACGTTGTATTTTTTTGACGTTTTTGTTGGTTATTGTGATGCTGAATACGAAAACGTTCACTTAAAGGTGTGGTCAGTCAATCTTGCTTCGAGCTCAAATCAAAACAGTATCGCTCCGCGGTCCTCCGCGAATCACACGTCAAAATGCATTGTGAAGCAAAGCATAGTGCTGCGGCTTTGTTGATACGAGCGGTGTGCGCCACTTTGGTTATGTTCCTATGTACAGAGCCAGGGCTGTGTGGAAGTATCAGGTTATTTTATTCAACACGCACAGAGAACGGCAAGCTAGCAAAATGCAAAGAGATATTTGTTGAATTTGACAAATATATACACCTTCATTTATATATTTGTTCTCTGTACAAAAAGTGTATTAGCATACAATAGCTGACTTTACCTTTAAGATTTTTAAGGCACCTGCTTTACATTTTAAGCTTCCTGTTAACAGCCAAAACACCAACGTCCCTAAGTTTTGCGTCTTGCATGTTGTGCGTGTCTTCAACAGAAGCCAACGCGGTGCAACCGACCATATCCAACCTCGGCTCCAACAGCTCAATACTGGTGTCATGGAGGCCTCCTTCAGGCAAAGTGGAGAATTACATGGTCAACCTCAACGGTGGCTCTGTGAGCCGTTCTTCAGGGAACTCTACCGCTACGTTCTTCCAGTTTGACGGCTTGCCAGCGGGAATGATCTACACAGCCGTGGTCACCACCATGAGCGGACCCTTCAGCACCAACTCTACAGGGGTGCAAAATGCAACATGTAAGTGTAATGTAGGGATTTCCGACATGGTTGGTTATTTTGTTATGCTGTGCGCATGAAATATAAAAGATAACAATTAATACGTGTACGTACACTGACATTTTCTTTAGATTTCAAATGTTACAGTATATACTGTATATATATTACAATTGCATTCATTTGGAAGCATAAAAGTAAAAAGTAATAATTAATGATCTTATGTAGAGTGTGTAGGTTAGATTGTGTGTGTTTTAATACTATATACACGAGAGGGACAGAGAGAGAGAGAGAGAGAGAGAGATGTGCAGATTCTCGACTCTATTGATTTCCCAGATCCCAACCCACCTGGACCCATCACGGTGCTGAGTAAGACCACCAGTTCCTTGAACATGCAGTGGGAAGAAGCCCCTCTGATGGTCAATGCCGTATTTTCCTACGTGGTGTCAATCACCCCACTGCCGACGGTCGTCACAAGGAACACCATTTATAACACATTTCTCAACCTGTCCTCCGGCACTCCCTACAATGTCTCCGTGGCAACTCAGGGACCCCTGGGCTTAATGAGCCAAGTGATCTGGATGCTAATGGTCTATACAAGTAGGTCTCTATGTGCATACACGTCATTTACCGGGTTATATTTTTGTGGTTGTCCTGCAACTTATATTTACGAAGTGAGTTAAAGGTTCAGTCAGCGATACTGGAGAAAAAATTTTGACATTTGAGGGCGACACAAATCCCGTCACCTTCAAATGTCAACAAAGACCTGCGTGCTGAAACAAGCTCCTTTGATTGGCCAAACAGTTCCTGTGATCTCTGAACAGTGCCCGCCTCATAGCGTTCAGTTGCACACATTACGTATGCACCACAGTTCTCAGATAGGCATACACTGCAAAAAATATATCTAACTAATAATCTTGTTTTTAGATTTTAAATCGAATTTTCTCTGTGAATTACAGTGTACTGATACACATGTGATCTGTGAATACTTGCTACAACTACAAATGCCACTGTCACGGGTGCTCAGTGAAATACCATCTGCATATCTCTATTATCTCTTAGGACCACAGAGCGTGAACGCTCTAAATGCTTTCCCGTCTGTAAACGGCGTTAATCTTAACTGGGCGCTACCCGGAGAGTACAAGCTAAGTTACAGCTACCTTGTGACCTGGGGCAACTCATCCATTAATGTGAGGACCAGTCCCAGCCAAAGCATCTCCAACTTGGTGCCTGGCAGCTCCTATACATTCAGCGTGACCACCATGACTCTTGATGGAACGCAGGCTGCCGCGGTGTCCATAACCACATGCACAGGTACCGGTGTGTTGCCAGTAATGACTGCTGTGTGAGGGGTGTGCTGTGTAGGCTAAAGGTAACCTGACACACCAGATGATCTGCTAAACATCTGAGGAGCAGTCTACTGTAACTGTTTGAAAAGGGCAGGCATTTTCTAAAAATACTTGGCAGGTGATTGGATGAACCTGTGAACCAACCAAATCAAACTCTTGCTAAAGCTAGTCAGGACACCGTTTAATGCTGTTATTTGCTCTTCTTACAATTAAGATAATACTCTCCAGTTCAGATCTACATTAACATTTTTAGGAACCGCCATTGTTGTTTTCAAGTTGCTTTAGCTGTTGGCACACCTTAACCACGCCCATAGCTATCAGTACGTAGCTGATTGGTCAGGACAGTTTCAATGGGCAGCTTCCCAGTCGTGCCAGAAACCATTTGGTATGACATCACATCTAAACCCGTATTTGCCAGCACGCCGCTAATTGGTCTGAACCGCTGGTGGTTAAGATACAAGCCCATGGAGCCTGCCCAGACGGTCCAGACTGATACTTGCGGCTAGGTCTGGAGCTTGCGAGATCAGGAGGTATCGTGAGGCTACTGATATCGGCTCTTGGAAAACTAAAATGAACAGATAAATTACAGACTAAAACAAATGTGCTAATAAGTTTGGCAATGCAGGGCGGGGTTTGAGGGGGTAGTGTGCAGGGTCTGACATAATTTGGCAAATTTTCAAGTATATTTTCCCTGTATGTATAATCGAAATGCATCTGTACACCCAAGCAGAACATCCTTCACCAGGCTCAATATCACCCTTATATTTGCTGTTACAGACAGTATATACTCATAATATCCACACATAACACATACATAGGTAGAATTTTAGCTGTAAATTGCGGTTAATTGGTTAGATATGCAATCCATCAGCTATTAATGAGTGAAATGCTCTGTGAGTATATCTGCTCTATATAACTTTATTAAAATTCTGCCAGCTACCTGAAAAATGCTGACCAATTGCCTCTTTTTCCAGATTTTTCTGTCAAATCTACCTTGCCTGTCACATGAATGCAGTCGACACAGTGGCTCTTTAATACAAGTTTCTCATCAAAATGTATGGTTTCAAACCTGCACATGTACAAACCTACAACCACCCCTCTCCTTTAATAATCTTGCCAACATATGTCAGTGCCAGACACCTCTCAAACATTAATATTGGGGCTACGGGCTGTGTGCCCCACTTGCCATCAACTCATGTAATCTACTGTATGTTACTGTCAGGGATCGATGGCAGCGTTCACTAGTCTGACATGCTTCCTAGGGTTTCCAATTCACACATTCACTCATCCTGGACTCATTACACACACCTGGTTCCCATTCCTCTAATTAGCCTTAGTATATGTAGCCCTCTGTTTCTCCCTGTCCTTATTGGTTAATGTTTGCTGTGATGGTGAGTGTTGCTTTCTGTTTTGAGTTTAATTATAATTGCTGTTCTGAACCCAACCTGCGCCTGGTTTCTGCCACTCACCCATTCGCTCTGACAGTTACTCTAAGCATGCGCATTGCCGCATTCATGATTTCAGACAATGTGCTAAGATGATTGGTTGGGGGTGGGGTCATACAATTCCTTATTAATGTTGAATATTAAATTCCTATTGAAATATTTATAAATATTTGAGTCATATGATGTCTTTATAATTCCTCATTTAAATGTTTTGTAAAGTTATATTCAGTTTTATGCTGTTTTAACACAATGAAAAACATGACTCAATTTAAAAAATCTTAGCCGGCTGACAGTATTGATGACACCAACTGATGATTCGACGCGTCGACTCTAAGGGTCTAGCCCTACTAACGTGTTCAACCTTTCAGATGCCAGCCCAGTGTCGGGGTTGGTGTGCCAGAGTCCGAACGGGACTAGTGCCATGCTCATCCTGAGCTGGGACGTGCCTATTGGCGGGATCAGTGGCTACCAGCTCACGGTAGGGCCCCCCATCCCTCCGAGCAACATCACCATCGTCACCACCAGCTACAACGTGAGCGACCTGGCTTACGCCACCAGCTACAACATCATGCTGTGGACTCTGAGCTGTGGCGCTGCCAGCACACCGGTGGCTAAAATCTGCACCACGGGAATCACAAGTAAGACGCCAGTCGCTCAAGTTTGTTTGGGTTTTGTGAAGGTTAAGGGGGAGCTGCGGGGTCCGACGGCCCGTTACGCGGTTTGTTTTGGCCGGGCCATGTTTATTTTTGTCTTTTAACCATGGTAATAATTTAACATCTATTTGCTGCATATTTTCATTCTAGAGAAAGCTTGTTGAGATTTGAATTCAAATCAAAACAAAAACACCTCCCATAGGATGCTTGGGGAGGTTGTAACAAGTCCGTCGGTGCGTTCAAATTTAGTTATTTATCCGTATTTGTGAAAGCAAATTGTTCAAATTGATACAGCTCACCAGTGTGCCAGGTAGCCTCCAATAACTCTAATAATAATAAGCATACTCACACTTGGCCCAGTTAAACCGTACCAGAGCTCGTTTGACCCCAAAGTCCGGTTCGTTTGACTAGTGTGATCGCTCCGTACCGTGCCCGGGCGCGGCACGTTTAACCGTGCCGTGGCCCACTTGAAGGAGGTGGGCTAGGGCACGGTTTGGTTGGATTCTGGCGCGATACGCGTCAGTGTGATCGCAAACGTGCCCGAGGACGGAACTGAAGTCATCGACTCGCGACAGTTGGCGGCAAAGGGAACACTTTGGTCTACGGCAGAAGTGCACTGTTTATTGGAAATTAGGGAAGACGAGAGTATTCAGGAGCGACTGGATACAACACACAAGAACTATCTATGTACTCGTGAGTATCTAAGAACCAAAAGCTGTCAGCAAAAACTGAAAAAACTGTGTGCTCAGTATAATGCATAGCAACAGATCTCACCTCACCTTTGACTTGGTATTTAAATTTGATTTAAACAAAAGATATGGGGCATTATCTTAAAACCGGTGCAATGCAGCACAGAGTGGGAACGCAAACGTCTTTGCTAGTTTCAGACCGACACAGTTGTCATTTTCCCGTCCAGCGCCCACGTTGTTTAAATAGCAAATGCACTTGCACCTGATTGAGCGCCCGTGGGCGTGTTGGTCTAAACATGAGGTGTGGTCTGGCACCTTGCTGGCACATATACTAGCAGATATTGCTATCTTGAGGCAGCAGAAAGTGATTGTGCGATTGACCAGCAAAAGCCTGGTCTAAAGTCAACGCACGGCTCATTATCAATTATAGTATCTCCTATATGGCAGGTGTACAATGATGGTACACTCTGCTTGTCACACACAGAGACGTGCGGGAGCACAGACATGTAATGGATTAAAAATGTAAAGAATACAATGTGGGAAAATATTAGTGTGTAACCTACAATAACAAATTTCAGGGATCTCGCTATTGCCTAGATGGTCTGCTCCATAACATTAACAAACTCGCCGGTATAATATCAATCTGCCTTTGATGCAAGCACGCCTGGATTTTTAAAGGTAATGAGAAATGACACTCGGATTGGTTTATCGTACGTTACGCCTAAAACACAGCCATGAATAATGAAGAGAGTAAGTCCGACCCTTTTGAACCATGTGCCCGGTGCGCTGACCATTTATCTGCCGTTAGAATAGAGACGTGGATTAGGACATGCCCTAAATGAAATATGTGCCTTGCGCTTTAGACTGTGCGCTTAGATCGTTAAAATAGGGCCCACAGTCTTACCTACCTAGAGTCTGCATCCTCTGTGATATGCTATATTACATATTATCCAACGTAAATGTTGAATCCTGTATATGTTGATGTCCAATTTGTCTTTTTTTTCTCCATCAAGACCCGGTCATCGTAAGCAACTGGGCGTCATTGGTCTCCTCTTCAGTTGTAAGCTCCAAAACATTTACTGTTCAGATCGACCTCAGCCTGTTTATCTCTACCAGTGGCCCAATCACCAACTTTGGAATCCTGGTGACAAACAGTGACAGTAGGTGTTATTCAAGATTATCTTCTATTTACTGCTTTCTGTGGCACACTTTAAAGTTAGCATATGTAGCAGACACTAGGTAGGTAAGTAGGACACTAACAGTCCTTTAGATATAGCATATGTAGTAGACACTAGGTAGGTAAGTAGGACACTAACAGTCCTTTAGAGTTAGCATATGTAGTAGACACTAGGTAGGCAAGTAGGACACTAACAGTCCTTTAGAGTTAGCATATGTAGTAGGCACTAGGTAGGCAAGTAGGACACTAACAGTCTGCTTTAAGTTGGTTGGGTTGCCTTGTTGCTTTTACTCAGCTGTACAAGGAAGTATAGGTGGAGTCCAATGATGTGTTCAACCAGTAAGAAAATGGAAGTAACTAAGTCAAATTTATTTGTATAGCACTATTTACAGACATGGGTCACAAAGTGCGTCACATAAAAAGGCGATACAATAAAACAAACAGTACATGCAATAAAAACACAGCATTAAAAACTAAGTAATCACCAGGGAACCCTAGTTCAGCCGGCCGCATTCTATGACGCCAACATAGGCCAATACCAAAATAGCTAATAAATGTCTTTATTCAACTGTTTGAATAAATATAACATCATACATTAGCAGAGTTACAGCATGCTCAGCAATGTTACTTGACCAAATGGGAGAACAAACGACGTGAATATTCAGATTCTTGAGAAGGATGGTGACCACTGTTGTTCTTACAGTTTCCAAGTCAGATTGGCAAGCGAGTGATTTCAAGCAATACCTGCAGAACACCTGGAGCAGCAACCCTTCTTCCGCATATCTGGCCACGGTGAAAGAAAACCCCAGTTACAAGACCAGAGCCCAAACCAACCTGAGCTTAACCGTGGGGGACACAAGCAAGTGGAAAGCATATTACAATGGTCTCCTAACGCCCAACACACGCTACTGGTATGTGTCAGCATCACTGAACAAAAACTTAACAAAAAGACACAATTCTGTTTCTGTCCAACTTGAAAGACAAATGATAAACAATTTTGTTGGTCTCAATTTAATAATTCTTTTATATGATATTGTAGGTATGCAATTGTGTTGTTCACCAACCTGGTCGTGACGTCGAATGACTATGTGGATAGTGCATCGCTAGCTGCGTCAACAGGTCTTTTAAACGTAGATATTCCACAGGATCCAGGTTTGTTTTGATTTTCACCAGCTGAATAGACTATAGCTTGATGAAATGTTGTGATGACCCATTTCCCTTAACCCTGTAACCATTCATTGTAAATGCACCACATCATTTAGCTCTCCAAAATACACATTTGCAAATGTTTCTTTTTTAAAAACCACATTTACTATTGATAGAAAGACAATAGAAACTATTGGCTATGTAAATGTGTGTGTTTTTTTTGTTGTGGTTATGTTTTAGTTGTAGGTCTTACAGGGTTTAAATTTAAATTTGTATTATTATTATTATTATTATTATTATTTTGACATATTTTATATTGATTATTTTATAACACATATTTTTATTTTATTTTATATGACTATATAAAAAAGTATTTTTACACATTTTAATTGATCATTTTTACATATTAAAATGATAATTTTTACATATTTTTAATGTATTATTTTTGCATATTTTTTAAATTATTATTTTTACATATTTGATACTTCTGCACATTTCAGTTATCATCGCAGCAGCTGTTGGGGCAACATTGGGAATATGTATTGCCTTCTTGATCATAATCATTGTCTTACTCATCTTTTTGAGAAGGTAGGCCTAGTCTCACTGATGCCCTCTGGATTTAGCTATTTAGCAGGCAGATATCTGACTTGGTTTTGGTGGCTGCTTTTTATAGGAAATCCAACAAGCCTAATGGAGACATCCAGATTAATTCCATGAGGTGAGGATGGTATCAAATATCATATAAACACTAATGACATGCACCCTGTCTCCACAACTGCTAACTATTGCTACGGTTGTCTCCTTTATATTTCAGAGCCAAAGTGTAAGTATGGAGCACATTCAGGTAGTGTCTTTATCGTGTACTGTGAGTGTTGGGACAGGTTATATGACATCATGCATGTATGCATGTCTTACAGTGTCAGGCAGTGTCATTAGTACTGTGAGAGTGTAGGAACAGTTTATATGTTATATGACGTCATGTATGGCTGTCTTACAGTGTCAGGCAGTGTCATTAGTACTGTGAGAGTGTAGGAACATGTTATATGACGTCATGTATGCATGTCGTGTCATTAGTACTGTGAGAGTGTAGGAACATGTTATATGACGTCATGTATGCATGTATTACAGTGTGAGGTAATTTCATTAGCATGTACTGTGAGAGAGTAGGGACAGCTTGTATAACATCATGTGTGTTGTTTCACGTGTGTCTGGACAGAAGCAAGGCTGTGAGAGCAGAGGAATTCGAGGATTACTATAGAAAGCAGAAAGCAGACTCCAGCTGTGGCTTTGCTGAGGAGTTTGAGGTGAAGTTCCATTTTTTAAAATAAATTCTTTGAGCATATTTTTATAGGCTTTCTCTCATGTGATGTTATTATGAATATGATGATGGTTCTTCACTTTCCTCTTTTTGTTATTATCTATATTGCATTATTAATGTGTGACTGCATTTGAGCAGCAAAACTGTCATGGCAGCTGATGTAAACATTGTGTGTGTGTGTATGTTTGAAGGACCTGAAGCCCATCGGCACAGCTCAGGCCAAAATGAGCGCGCTCTCCGCTGAAAACAAACCCAAGAATCGCTACAACAACGTGCTCCCCTGTGAGTCATCACACCATCACACCATTTTGTCATAATGTGTGTGTGTGTGTGTGTGTGTGTACATGGGTATATGTGTATATATACAACAGTTTTATATATATACACCTGCATACAATATATATTATATATATATATAAATACATATATGTGTGTGTGCGTGTTTGTATATATATATGTATGTCTGTGTATGTATGTGTGTGTGTATGTATATGTGTATATATATATATGTGTGTGTGTGTGTGTGTGTGTGTGTGTGTGTGTGTATGTATGTATGTATGTATGTATATGTATGTATATATATATATGTATGTATGTGTATATATATATGTATGTATGTGTATATATATATGTATGTATGTATATATATGTATGTATGTATATATGTATGTATGTATATATATATGTATGTATGTATGTATATGTATGTATGTATGTATATATATATGTATGTATATATATATATGTGTATGTATGTATGTATGTATATGTATGTATGTATATGTATGTATATGTATGTATGTATATGTATGTATGTATATGTATGTAT
>JAODUE010001533.1:0-12394 GCA_027564755.1 Amblyopsis hoosieri
ACACACACACACACACACACACACACACACACACACACACACACACACACACACACACACACACACACACAATTCCTCTCTGGCATGGGCTCATTCTTTTCTTTCGTCTGGTCTCTGCTGATGCTCTGCCTCTGTTTCATTTGACTCTGTCTGTGGTCCCCTCCTTCCCTGCTGTGCTGCTGTCCTCTCTTCGTCTGGGGAATGGATGGATGGATGGAAGGCACTTCTGTGCTCAGGTTATAGGCACCCATTTGGAGGAACACCTGCTCTCTCTGTTTCACTCCAGAAGTCAGACGCACAAACACAGACACATGCCTCTTGTTTTATGTGTAGTGGATTTATTGTTTCATCAACCTCTGTTACCGAGAGCTCAATGTGCAGACAGTATGTAGACTTAAGGTTGCCACTTTCTTTGGGGGGGAAAAGAGTGTAGACAGTATGTAGACTTAAGGTTGCCACTTTCTTTGGGGGGGAAAAGAGTGTAGACAGTATGTAGACTTAAGGTTGTCACTTTCTTTAAGGAAAAAGAGAGTGTAGACAGTATGTAGACTTAAGGTTGCCACTTTCTTTGGGGGAAAAAGAGTGTAGACAGTATGTAGACTTAAGGTTGCCACTTTAAGGAAAAAGAGAATAACCTTCCTCCCCATTAAGGCGCCAGTATTAACATATTTAGTCACGAAACATTTAGATTCATACTTATTCAATTGTTAATTTACTGGTAAAAACAACCTGAAATGTCTGTTAAGGTATTTTTGTCACATCAGTCGTCAGTCAACAAAACTGGTCAACCAATAGTATTATCTGGGGTGGAGAATGTCAAAATACTTTATATATATATATATATATATATTTAGAACAAAATAATAAATCACCAGACTTCAAATATATTCCATATCACCGGTTGCTGCAAATATTTTATAATTATACAATGATAGAGAATTGTAATGCATTGCAATGCTGCAAAAATTGAAAGCTTTTGGTCTGTTATCTGAGCATGTCACCAACGCCATTTTGCTGTGGAGGCTGACGTAAGCAGCGCCCATACAGCTAAATTTGCCATGCATGGCCTGACACATAGTAAATTTACCTTTAAACAGTTCGCTGCAAAAATACTGCTGTGGCCTCAGATTGATCATAGGTACTTGGGAATTAATGTTATATTGTCAAAATACCCATTAACGCCCCCAGTGAGAAATAATAGGCACTATTGTGGTGAAATCATCTACCTCCCCATGGACTTGCATGGAACACTGGGTCGTTCTGGTCTGCATAAATGGCCCCCCTCCTTATAAAAATCGAATGCGGAAGTTCCGTCCTCTGTTAAATTATATATTCTCTGTTTGCTGTTTAACCCCGTTATGACTATTTACAAATGCAGCGTGTGAAAAGGGTTGTTGTATGTAGGGGCAACCGTGATAGTAGCCTATACACCAGGCTGCACAGACATTATTTGGCACAGAAAACAGATGCGGCCACAGGACTAATCCTACAATAGATTTGCGGGCCTTACTATGCCTTGTGTTTTAGTGCATTTAATTTTATGTATGGGACGTTTATGAAAAAAACCCAGGACAAACCATGTCCCGTTCCGTATTTATGGGACAATTCCGTATTTTACGGGACGGATGGCAACCCTGTGTAGATTTCAGTTATTGACAAAGTTAAAGGGATGTTGAAAAAACAACAAATCATCTTAATGGGATCAGCAAGACATATTATTCTGGGTAATCTGGTGAACATTTATTTTATACATTAGATTTTTTTTTTTAGTTTAGAATCCAATTTACAAAAGTCAACTGTTTAGTAAAAACAATTTAGTGATCTTCGTAAGCTTCGTAATGTAGTGCTGTTAGCCAGTGTGCGCTGTTGGGACACTGTTCCCACAGGTCCCCAAGCTTCTGCTTTAGTACACCGTTAGAGTTTGATACACAGCTGCACCAAATAGTGGGTGGCTACAGGGGAAGGGGTAGAGAACAGTGCGAGCCTATGAGAGGTGAACTTCCCTATATTGTTGCTGCTGCCCTAGTGATCGTGCTAATCCCTCAACTCTGGACCACATAGTATGTCTGTGGAAGATGTTTTCCTTATTTATTGAGTGTGCATGCAATTTATCCTACACCAGTTAATACCAACAATCCAGACAGTCACTAGAAAACATGTATTCATTGCTGTCAAAAGAGTTATCTCCAATTTATTCCTGTCAGCTGTTGCTTGGCGGATTCACCCTTTCTCTCTTACAAGCATATCAACGCAACCCTTTCACATCTGCTTGTCCTGTTTTGGTACGTCAGAATTTTAGTGGAATGTTACGTCGGCTGGTCTTTCTTGTTTGTTTGTCGCTGGACCTGACGTCATGAGAAGCACCCATTGTGTGCTTCATAAATCCATCCTCCTGACACGGGGGGGCAGGTCTTATAACTTGTGTTGTACGCACACTAAAACTCCAATAGAGACGGCCGCTCTCCGGTGACTGCACTTGATTGATGCAGATGCTGCAGATGGTTTTGAAGATGTGCAAAGTGGCGGAGACAAATAGCATGTGGGCAAGGCAAATGTGAATGGACTACGACTGTGCTGTCTCTGGCCCTTACTCTGAGTAAGAGCCAGTGTAGGTGAACATGGAAGGCCCTTATGCTACAAGTGTGTTGTAGCACACACACACACACTAGTTCATAGTCGATGTGAAAGGAACACTTTTCCATTAAACCTCGGTGCAGTCCTGCCAGGCCCCGCCCCGCTCAGAGAAGGCTACTTGGCGGCGGCGTCAGACTGTCTTTGTGTCCCTTTCCGAGTCACCTTCATTTGTCACGTCCCCCCTTTCTGCCCTCTCGTCATTCCCCCCTCCTCCTCTCCACTTAACTTTATTACATTTGGACAGAGAGGAATTTATAACCCAACTGAGGTCAGTGCTCTGCTAATGGAATGAGCTGGTTATGCCTTGGATTTATTAAAACATTTGGCGTATTCCCTGCACGCACTCAGGTTCATCAAGCCTCTGCAGCGAATCCTTTTTTATTTTGGTCTCTCTCTATTACACAATTTCTGTTTCTGGTGTTTCTATTTTTTGTGTGTGGCATATTCCCCTTCCTGTAAATGTGTTCTGACGTATACCTTCTGCTATTGCGGAAGCCTGCATCACAAACCTGTTATAGTCTGTAGTAGGGGTTATTGGGAGCGGGAAGCAGAGGGCTAGGATGTGATCTAGTGATCTCCGGATACTGTCATGAACAGTCACCAGCCTAAATGGGATCAATGAGAAGGAGGGCTTTGCCGATGGAATGGCCGATATAGGCGGTCAACTGTTTGAGGTTAGGAGTCGCAGGTGGTGTTCAAATACTCTACATGTATTCTGGCTGTTTGTAGGGCTGGGTTTTACCTGTAGTTCTTTTGTCCTTTGAGTGCATTGTTTATTTATCTCCTGTAATCATCGACTGGTCCATTAGCTCATGTTTTGCCATAAAGAAATCAACATTTAATGTCAACCTTCAACCATATTTATATTGACAACATTGGTTGGTTGTTGTTCCTCAAACCTGTGCTAACTCAGTTACACTGACACGGACAGCATGTAATGATACCTACAAATGTAATTAGTAGGTAAAACATTTTCTGCTGATGTACAGTATACTGTATCATTATTATAGTGATGCTTCTCCTTCAAATGTGTAAGCCACCCCAGGTATATACTTGGGTTTAGTGGGAATGTTTTTCTGTATGACTCAAATTGTAGGCCTATTATCATAACAACTATTAGCATAACAACTAAGGCGTCTTAATGTTTGAGCCTGTATGCTTGTGTTCCTGCAGAATGATGTTGCTGGTTAGCTGCTTCTGTTCTTACCCATTCTATCCATTATGACTGAAAGCTTTTCATTTTAAACTCTAAAGCGGATTAGTTATTTAATGAATTGCCCTTATTTATGACAATCCAATACAAGCTGATACTGTATACTCACATGGGGAGGATAGAGGCATGAAATGTGATTAAAGAGCCGAGGCTCTAAAATGGATTTAGCCCTGCTGTGTGTACTGACTCGCGAAAGAAAACACTAAATATCCATGTTTTTGTTGCTCTATAGGTACTGAGCAGTATAGCAAATACTCCGGCTATTCTGAAAGTTACAGGTGGATGGGCAGCCACAAGGATGAAACACCCAGGTACAGTATTAAACTACATTCTCTTCAGTATGACACCTATTTCAGTTGGCGGCATAAGGAAACAGAAGAATAATTGCATGCAAAATTCCATATTTAGTCTTTTTACTGTAGGAATGTATTTTTCTGATGAGATGAGAGATTAAGTGCTAAACTCATATTTAATATTTACATGGAGCTTTACCTGGTCCATACACCCGCACAACATATGTCTTACAAATAATCTATCAATCTGCATTGTTTACAATGCAGGGGCTGAACATAAACCTGCCAAAGGCTGTGCTCCCATAAAAGAAAACAAATCTCACTGAGACATTGGATGAGATTATGATTGGCATATCCGTCATGTCATAATCAGAAAATGGTGGCGCAGAAAAAGGCCCTCATCAATATATACATGCAGTATACAATGTTTACATGAATCCTATCATTCAGAACATTGTCACATTTTGAATAGCAGGGCAATATGTATGCATGCCATTAGCCTCACCGTCACCCATCTGTTCCCAGGGATGATTGGCAGAGAAGGTGTACAGAGATCGTGGCTCTGGATGCTCTAAAATACAGGCAGTTCTTAGAGCAGTTCCAAATTGAGAATATGACTAGAGAACTCAACAAGGTGAGAGATGTCTGTGCTAATATGAAACATGGGAAATTTGTGAAACAGCAATAGCAGTTATTGTATTATTCTCATACTATGTAAAAGAAGGATACCTGCATCAGTAGAAATTGGACAGAAATGTATGTTGTTGTTTTTTTACAAGATTTTTGACAGCTGTCATGGTTTTTGTGCACATGTGCATACATGTTCACCAATTGTTTTAATTGAAGCATTTACCACAAGAGATTGTGTGCCTCTTTGAATCGTATTTGATCTGCAGCACAATTAAATGTAGGCTTAAGCCGCCAAACGCTAGTACATTCTCCCTACCTTAACATCTTAAATAATCAATTAATATCTGTATCCTTTCAAAAACGTTTGAAAACTTTTTGTTTGAAACAGTCTTACTTTTTGGTCACATAGATTCATATGTCTTTTCTATAGGCTTGTTAATAAGGCTACAATTCACGTGAAAGCCCTGCTTGCTGATTACAGGATAACATATGGCTTTAGAGCACGGTAGAGCCGGGATGACTTTCTAAAATAAATGTCTTATTTATTGTGTGTACTAATTTAACTGGTAATCTATCACTGGATGAGACAATGTCCTGAGCACACAGAATAATTCGGGCATAAATAAATTGTCTCCTTTTACTGTGTGCATGTGTGTGCGCTTACCTCAGGCGTACTGCGGGTTCTTCCGGCCGAACAGCAACAGCACGCACCTCTCTGCTGTCGCCACCGGCAACTGGGGCTGTGGTGCGTTTGGTGGGGACACGAGGCTCAAAGGTATCCTCGCACTGCCAGTCTTCCCAGTGACTTTGACATTGGGACACAATGGCTGCTTTAAACACATCCGCAGCATTGGGAAAGGAGAGCCTAGCACAAAGGGCTTCAATGTTTCTCGGGCCAAGGACCCCTTGGCTGAAACACGGCACAGGGACCCCCCCCCCACATACAGAATGGTATAAAATGTTTAGTTGCCGGGCCAACAATGACGACTAGGACGGCCTATAGTGGAATGTAGGCCAATAACTAAGCAATTAAAATAACTGCCAGATTTATATATTTATAGCACAGGTTGTATTTATGTTAATGTATTTTTTCCTAACATTTAAATTTTTGGATGAAAATAAGTTTGGGATAAAAACATTTAGACTACACCCTGCAGTACCTCTGAGGACCCTCTAGTGGTCCCGTGTTGAAATCTCTAGTCCAGCAGCTTGGATGATCAACTCCCAGGCTATAAATCCTGGACTTAGATCCTCTGTGCATATATAAGCATTCCTGAGCAAGGTGCCCTGCCCCCTACCGGCTCCGTAATACCTTTAATTGTACGTACTGTGCGTTTGTTTGCTAATTGCCAGGTTGTTGTAATAGTTCTAAAAGGAGTCCCCTGTTATTAATGTAGCATGCTGCTATCATTACACTACTTAGATTAAAACGGTAAGTACTTGAGTGTGAGTACATTAGAGTGACTCCCATAATACTGCATCTGCCATCCTTCCCGTCACTCCGCCTTTCAAGCCCCTGTGGAAGGACTTTTAATTTACATACACTCCTCTGCTCTGTCGTTTATATTGGACCAATCCCTTCCCTCCCTTTTATAGATCAGCAGGCAACACATTTATGTTCTCCATTAAAAAGGTGATTGATTACAGAGTAGGGGCTCCATATATCCAGGTGGGTGCAAGGTCTGTGCCCACCCTCACTAATGTAAATCAGTCTCAATGAGCAGGGGTCTCCTTAGTGTCTCCTCCAGTAAAGCCAACCCTCTCATGTGAGTGCTGATTTATTTATGCATCTGTTTGTGCTATTGTTACTAAAGGACACCAATTTGCATTGCTTGTAAGCATGAACACTGAACCCAGTTAAATGGAACGCAGTTCATAAATGTTTTTCTACCATGTTCTGTTATGTTTGTATTATTTATAAGGCTGAGGGTATTATTTTCCTCTAGATTATGATATGAATAGATCCACTGGACTGGACAAAGTCCCAGAGGAAGATATTACTGCGTCTTCCGGGGGTCCCTGCTATTAGCATCGGAATTAGCATAGATGGTATTTTTAGGGGGCAATAGCTGTATTTTACCATTGAGCTACAGCAGACTTCAGATGCGGTAGTTACATAACACCTGAGCTATTTTATTGACATAATGATTACAGCCTTGTTGCAAGTGATTTATTTAGCCTGCTCATTAATCTATAGCCATTGTGTTAAATATTTTAAAGGCTTAATTTTTAAGGGCTATAGGAAGATTGAATGTGATGAATGAGGTAAAACCTTCTGTGCATTATTAATTAACTTTTTAAATGTAAAAGTCGAACCACCTGTCTGCCTCTGCAACAGTCAGAACACACAGAAGCATGTCTGGTAAACAGAATAATATTAAAAGAGGTGGCCAATATAAATTGCCCATGTCACATGTACTCATTTATGCCAGGATCTAGCTTGCTGCCCAACAATACTCCCAGCCCTTCCACTTATTTACATTATTAGTTACCATTATCAACACATGAATGTTGTCTCTCAGCTCTGATACAGTTGATGGCAGCTGGGGAGGCAGGGAGAGATGTGGCTTACTTCACTTTTGGAGATGCTCAGCTCATGAGAGATGTACATGAAATGCACACATTCCTCACGGAGAGGAGTATCACCGTGGGTAAGACTTGACGCGCACACACACACACACACAAGGGCGATAAGCTACACTGCAAAATGTTGGGCAGTAGTCTGAATAAGATAGGTTGGGGTCCTATATATGTATATATATATATATATATATATATATATTCTATTAAAGGGACAGTGCACATAAATAAGAATGTGAAGTTATTCCACTGTACGGACCATGTCGTTTCCTTTGCCCGTTCATTCAGCCTCAGCCGCAGAGCTGATTAGCCTGACCTCTCCCCTCCACCGTCTCTCATGTTTCTTCTGCTGACATTTATTGAAACCTTTCAGAGAAATTCCCCTCTAGCCATTCATTTCCTAAAGTGGGGCTACATGGGGGAAAAAATGCTTACTGTGTGTTTGTGTGTAAACGTGGTTGTGTGGGAGTTATAAATTGGGTTGACCACTTTTCTCTCTCTGTCTGTCAGGGAGGCTGTACGGCCTGCTAAACCAATACTCCAGCATGGTGTGTAAAAACTGCCGCACCAGTCGCCTAGACGTCAGCCTCTATGGTTTCATCTACAAGCGACTGTCCACATCCGATTCCTCGGACCCCTCCAGGAGACCTGCGATGTCCCCTGTAATGTCAGACTCCCGTCTTTAAGCGCACCCCAGGATTAAAAACCTCAGTGCACTCTGCCTCTGTGCTTAGCTCTCTCTCTCTCCCCCTCCTTCTCTCTCTCCCCCTCTCTTTTTCTCTCATTCTCTCGCCCTCTTTCTCTCTCCCCCTCCTTCTCTCTCTCTCCACCTCCTTCTCTCTCTCTCCCTCTCTTTTTCCTCTCTCCTTCTCTCTCCCTCTCTTTCTCTCCCCCTCCTTTCTCTCTCTCCCCTCTCTCCCTCTCTCTCCCCCTCTCCCTTTAAGTTTGTGACTCCCGTACACAAGCTACTGAAACACAATTTTGCCTTTTGTTTGCTGGTGGTACTGAAGGTGCCTCCATAGTGAGTCACCACATGTGCTCCAATGTGACTTATAGCAATAGTAAATCCTGGTTGCTGCCGAGGTTTCCTTTAGCCTAGATGCAATCAGGAGAGTTTTGTGAACTTTATTCAAATCCAACTGTGGCCAAATGCTCATCTTATGCATGGTTGTGAAGACTGGACATATGTGATGCTAATCAAAGGGTGTATACGATCCGGTTGTCTTGTGTATACTGATCTATGACTGATCTGTCCTCTTTGCATCCAGGTGATTTTGAGGTAAACGCAGGAAGATGAGAAGCTATAGTCTATGCATGGTTAACATATATTTGTCTATTATTCTACACAATATACAGTAGGCTGCTGTTATACATCCTTAAGATGTTCTCAATGTTGTAATGCATATTACACTCTGGTCACTTAGCTTTTATCCACAGCAACTTGAATTTCAAGGATTAAGGAGCTCTTACACAAGACAGTGTTGGTGGTAGGCAAGGCATATTGAGGATTGAACGCACGACTACAGTAACTATGATCTTACACTGCCCCCTTATATTTTCATGATGATACAAGATAAAGTATATACTGTTAGATATAATTCTAACTCAGATCAAATGAAAAGAAGTGTGGTGCCATTTATGCTTTTATTTCAGACACTAAGTCTTTTACTAAATGGACCCATAACAAAATGGTGCCAAAGTATTACAGTAATTTTGATTGTCAATATAGATGCTATTTAATGATCGGGTAGAATTAATAAATGGCATTTAATACAGTAACTGTATTGCATAATGTAGGTTTATAGGTTGTAATGTTTATACATTATTAAATAAAATATATCCTGTAAGAAATGTAGGTTTGTTAAGATTATTTGTGGTTTTGAATAATACAACATTTTAATGTCAAAACAATACTTGTGCTCTGTACCCTAACAACAGTTAAATTATTCATGTGTCATCTAAAAATGCTACTCCATAATCAGGGCATAATCAATTTTACTTTATATGTTTGGAACATTGCTTTGGCACCAGATATTTTTCACTCAATACTGTGATGCTATATATTATTTAAATTATTTAAAATGTATCTGATGTTTAGTGAGACAGCACATACAGTATAGCCAGAGCTTTCAGGCTAATTTAATTCTGCCTACGATGTCTTTTATTAGATGAATTATGGTTCATAAATAACCTTATGACGTGGACTTCCTTGAATGGTGTTTAGGCTTGGGTAGGGTAACTTGATTACATATTGTGCTCTTTGTACTGAGGCCCAGATTGCCTAAATGAGCTGTAGACCTGTCTGTTGGGTTTGGCAGACCTAACTGTTGGTTTATGCTGGTCAACTGGCAAGTACCACTGCTTGTAAACTGTATTTTGGAGGAGCAAAGACGTTTATTCATCAAACAGTATGCAACGTGGTAATTTGCAGATAGTCACTTGTGTAATTTGTTTAAACACACAAAATGTATCATGATACAGTATAATTGCAGGTTATTCGTAGGTAATACCGATTACTAAACTGCTTGTAATTTACCACAAAGCCTAATGCTACCCAGCGGCACAGATCCTTCCATAGATGAATGCTATTAATAAAAGCCAGAAAATAGCGGGTCGACACTACGTCTATGTCAGGCAGTGAAGTCCCAACAAGAAAATTGAATTTTCATTCATAATTGGCTGACCTCTCCTAAAGGTCACCACTAAAGAGTGAAAACAAAATGGTGGCCTTACTATAAAGGACATACAGTGTGTTACACATTTTCTGAGATTTTGATCTCACTGGTTTTTAGTTTGTCTGGATGTAAGTGAATGGAGCAGGCCTATTGTGGATTTACTTTCACATGAGGCAGGAGCTGGGGTCAATCTTTTTGAATAGTTTGTCTGACTATTCCAAATATTCAATAATATTTTGACATTTTACAATTTGTTTGCTCAAGCCATAAACGTTAAAGTTTAGAATGAAATTGGGTGTTTTCATCTAGTCTACATCTGAGATGCATCAACGTGCTAGTTACATAATGTGTAAGTAATACAATGCCCGTGATACATTTCTATACCTAATTGATACTTGTGTTTCCTCCACTGATAAAATCAAAATCTTTTAATGAAATGAAAAGTGTTTGCTTTTTCACTTCTCTAAGCCACTGCCCTGTCATAGTTTAGATTTTCAACTGAGAGCCAACACCCAACAGTATAATACATTCATCTCTATTTTAGCCTTTGTGGACAAACTCATCTCATTGGCTAATAGAAAATGTTGGTGTGGAGGCTCACCAAACTGACACAGTTTTCTGTTTACATTACCTTAGATTCCATTGAACACATTTTGGACTGAAAAGTTATATAATTTATACAGGAGGCTATAATATAAATTTAAAAATACTTCTAAACGTTTGGTAACGTATTTTGTTTGGATATGTTAAATTGTAAATGTTTATGTAACTTTTAAAGATAAATGCTGTATAAATAATTGAGGGACACCAATTGATCTATAATAGCCCATATACAAACAGTCCAACACTGACTGGCCATGATTAATCACACTGTTATTATCCTCTATGCCGCTGAGTATGAATGATGGAAATCTAGATGAGAGAGTTGGGTTCCGGGGGAAGAGAGCGATAGTAGGGAGCTAAGGAGGGCTGATTATGGCTTAACCCACTCAGAGTAAAAGCCTATCAATCTGGACCCACTTGCTCAAATGCTTCATGTTCAGTTTTCATAAAAGTTTAATGCTTTATATAATTAACGCTGAAGGGGAGACATATCTCTTTTGTGTTTTAGAAAGAAAATTTTGTTTCTGTGATGGCCTATGTGGACTATATTTCACGTGGTAATCCTAACCCATTACGGGTTAATTATCTTCTGTAACACAGACATTACAAATAAACAATAAATAATTACAGATATATAGGCTCTGCGTAATAGCGTACATGTACCTTAGACATAGACAAACTAGACAGAATAATTCTGAATTCGTTGTCTTTAATTATTACCTGGATACGGCATGCCGCCTGAGTCTGACCATGGGGGCGTGCCGTAGCGTTGCCACATTACTGATACATTTGGCATCTGTGTCATCTGTCCTGTCCTCTTTTTTTTCACAAACGAAGACACAATAAAAGACTAAGACTCTTTGATAAGGTAATGCAATCCACATTAAATATAAATTAGTCATCACTTGTCATCATCTCAATTACTTGCGTAATTATGTTATGGCACATTGGGGAAGTTATTAGAGTTAATTTTGAAGTTGAAATAGCGGTCCAGACTGTAGTATATGGAACAATACAATCGCAACAGCTAATCACTACCTCAGGAGGGTTCAACGGATGTGGGCGTTGACAGAGTTTGCAGTATGGGGGCAGTGGTATCGTAGCGGCAATGGGAGAGGCTCAATAAAAAGAGTTACAGCAACAGATGGTTCAGTCTCCGTTGTCAATGCGTTTCTTAAGTGCAAACAAGAGCACGACACAGACCTACTGTATGTCTAACTGAAACCCATCGTATAGGATACAATATAGCCTAAAAGGAACGCGTTCTCCGACTGAAAGATAGGTGAAGAACTGTAATGCAGTAAGCGTTATTTGCAGCTACGATTACGCAAGAGCAAATAGCCTAAAAATAATTGGTTCTTTAAGCCTTTACTTTATTTTTATTTTGTAATTGTTAAGTATTGTAGAAAGCACATCAACTATTGTACGCCTATAGCCATTAACACACCTGGGATAGGTTATACACATGATGAGCCATACGGATTTTGAAATATGTCTTTAATTCTGTTGTACAAAACAATTATAAGTACATTGTAAGAAGTCTTACAACAAGTTTAACAATAAGTCTTAAACATTACTAGCTTTCATTTAAGTTAGACATCCAGTTAAATCAAAATGTAAAACTGAATAGACTACATTATAATAGCCTAATACTCTCTCTCTCTCTCTCTCTCTCTCTCTCTCTCTCTCTCTCTCTCGCTCTCGCTCTCGCACTCTCACTCGCTCGGTCGCGCTCGCGCTCGCAGGGGCAGAGGCGAGCGCAGGAG
>JAODUE010001534.1:0-12394 GCA_027564755.1 Amblyopsis hoosieri
CCCCCCCCCCCCCCCCGCGCCCCCCCGCCCCCCCCCCCCCCCCCCCCCCCCCCCCCCCCCCCCCGCCCCCGGGAGAGAGCGCGGGATGAAGGGGCCGATACAAAGGTATAGAGGGAGGGGATGAAGCGGAGAGAGAGAGGGAGGGTTGAATGGATAAGAGATGGAGGGAATCTACAAATGAACATCAGACTGGGGGCAGAGAGGCAGAGAGGTGTATGGGCCACTCCCAGCCTCATTTGGACACTGAAGCTTCCAGCCTGCCAGCAGCGTATCTCTCAAAACAAGTGACCAAGGACATGAATAACACCCCTCTTGAAACAGTCTTCCTTTCTGCCCCTTCCTTCCTTCTGTCCCGCTCTCTTTCTTTCCTCCTGGGGCGTATCGGCAACTAAAATGGTAATATGGTATTTATAAATGTGCTTATTGTTTGTATACGTTTTGGTTTTGGTCAGGTCCATATGTGGCGGACACTGGAAATGCATACTCCCAATTCTCTCCGGCAATTCATTGCGCCCAGTACAGAGTGTGTTTGTTGCCAAAGCGGAGTTAAGACCAGTTGAGATGCCTTTATTCTGACATAAACCTGCTGTCAATCATAGCGAAGTGCTATCTATGTTGCTTGTCCCACCATACCTGGGTGCCATTAAACGGTCAGGGAGATGTCAGTCAAGCACACGCAGGCCACACCCACACAATCATGGTCTAATGAGGTCTAATGAGCCACTTTAACTCAAACACTTAGGTGGGTTGACAGGGGCTTAAATGGAGGGAGTTTGAAATAAAAACTGACTAGTAACTTTCCCAGCGACCGTGTTTCCACCTTGCATCTCTTTACTGTAATAAAAATTTTAGTTTGAATGAATCACAAAGCACAAATGTGAAAAGGTTTAATTGGGTATGTTGACTTTTAATAAAAGTACTTCAAGCTAGGGCTGCTCGGAGATGGAAAAAGTAGTAACCATTATTATTTTGGTCAATATTGAAATCATGATGATTTAATCCGATTAGTCATTGACTTTGGAAAGATGTTGCATTTAATGCACCTTAACAGTGAAACAAATGAAACAATGAACAACTTCAACTGTGAAATCTCAAATTTTCACGTTGATATTTCACTTTCACCCTGTATTGGGCGAACGTGCACGTGTGAATGTCATTCAGAACACAAGACAAAATAATTGTTTTATAGTAATAGTGTTTTTGTAATTGTTAGGAGCCAAAATGTAAATCACGATTAAAATTAAATGAATTGCACAGCCGTACTTCAAGCAGCAACGAAAACCAGTCCAGTGTTTTCAGATGAGATAAGGTTAACTGTTATTGTTTATAAATGCCTTTATGGTCTCTTGTATACTGGATAATGGTTGAACTGATTGGTCTTTCTTAATACCGACTAATTCAAAGGACATAATATATAAAGAGAGCAAAGGTCATATAATCAAGGAACAAAGGTTTTTTTTTTCTCTCCACTCAGTGTACAGTAGCTGGCATGATCTGTATACAGGTCTCTTTATAACTACATAATGATATACAAGATCTTGGTTTGAGCGGTTATTTGACAGAAATTGCCATCACATTTCCCATCTTCATCTCTTTGAGCAAGAAATACTGTATTACGTTAACAGACATTAACTCTTAACGTACATGTAAGGTGTCAATATTTAACAGCATTTTACAGTTATTATTAAATGCAGCAAGATACTGTGGAAAGTCCACTGTACATTAACAGTAATTCGTTACAATGTGATTGTGGTAATTTTCCCAACAACTGTGATTCCACCTTGACCCTCTTTTCCCATCTTCATCTCCGTTTATTCTCTTCTTCCTCCAGCCAGTGCATAAACCAGATCTTGGAGAGCGTCAGTCACATCCACCAACATGACATTGTGCACAGGGACCTCAAGGTGAGTCATCGTATCCACAGCAACTGGACCAACGTCACGGGACCCTCCCCTCCCCATACCTACCTACCTACCTGAAAGAGACACGCACGCACACACACACACACACACACACACACACACACACACACACGTGTTGAGATGAAAAGATTGAGAACACACACACATACAGCTCACACTAACAATTTTGTTGTTTGTTGCTGTTTCTGTGTTTCTCTCTCTCTCTCTCTCTCTCTCTCTCTTTCAAACACACACACACATACTCACGCGTCTTTGACGTCACAATGTGACGCGCGGAGGACATTGTGAGATGAGCCACTCGGTGGTGTCTCAGGTGATTATCATCTCATACACCCCCACGCCTGTGACGTCAGCAGACTAGGTGCTATTAATAGTAGCGAGGTCCGCTGGAGAGGCGGTGACGCCAGCAGTGATTGTGCTAGCAGTGATTGTGCTAGCAGTGGTTCCGCCAGCAGCACGATTATTATTTTTCGCCCCCTCGCCCGGTGGACACAGTTTGTTCCACTGTTGCCCGCTCAACACGGAGTAGTAGCTCCTCGAAGTGTGATGGGAGAAAAAAAAGGTTTAGCGGGGGCCGGGCGCCTTTCACAAACATTATTTAGCTAATCGTGTGTACGTGGAACTTAACAGCATCGCACCGACCACCTTCCCGTTTCCTGTTTAAAGGTGACGTCAGGGGACGCTGGAAGAGATTGTGGATGTTTGATCAAAACAAAAAGCATCTCTTCTCTTCACCGCCATAGCGGTCTGCACCACTTTGTTTGTGTTACATAGCCAGGGCTGTGTTGAAACACTACTTCTTTCATTGTGTACACAGAACTGGCCGCTAGTGGCCTGTGAGGAGATATTTGGTTTATATGACAAATATGTATTCGCTTACAATGGCTGACTCTACCTTGAACCCCTTCAGACTACCCAGACTTATGCAGAAATGCACTATAGTTAGAATGGCATTTGAAAAGGCTGTTAAGGCCTCTGAAGACAGGTGTTGAGATAACTGCCTGATAAAATCTCTTCTCAGGTTGAGGGCAGGCGAGGTAGACGTGCTGTAATTGTTGCAGGTACAGTCAGCTATTGCAAGCTAATTGTAAGCTAATACACATTTAGCCAAGTTCACCAAATATCTCATGCATTTCGCTTACCGTTCTCTGCGTGTTGAAAAAAATTATCTGATACTTCTACACAGCCCTGGCTGCGTAAATAGGAATATAAACAAAAATAAACAATAAACAACGCTCACATCAACAAATGCGTCGTACTATGCATTGCTTCACAATGCGCTTGGATGTATGGAACGGCGCTTGAATTTAGCAGGCGTTCTCGAAAATTGCTGACCCTGCCTTTAGCTGTTGATAGCTAAAAATATTTTATTTTCAATTTGAACCCTAAATATACCAAATCAGGAAAAATGTGTTCGGGTTATCTTGCCCATCTAATTCAACATGAAATAAAGCACAGTGGAAGTTCAGGCAGGACACGAGTCACGTTGCTGGATAATCAGCTGATTGCTTCTACACCATATTCAAAATTGTTATGCAAATTGGAATTAAGTGTCATAAACATATATTTTGTTTTTCAATCAAACTCATGGATGGTATTGTGTCTCCGGACTCTTTTGGATCACTGAAGTCAATCTCAGACACCTGTGGTAATTACTTTGCCAGGTGAGCCCAATTAAAGGAAAACTACTTAAGAAGGATGTTCCACATTTTTAAGCAGGCCACAGTTTTCAAGCAATGAGAAAGAAAATATCTCTGCTGCGGAAAAGCATAAAATAGTGCAATGCCTTGGACAAGGTATGAAAACATTAGATATTTCACGAAAACGTAAGCGTGATCATCGTACTGTAAAGAGATTTGTGGCTGATTCAGAGCACAGACAGGTTTGTGCAGATAAAGGCATAACGAGAAAGGTTACTGCCAGACAAATTCGAACATCGACATCGAATTCGAAACTGCAATTACAAAGCAGCAAACAGGTATTTGAAGCTGCTGGTGCCTCTGGAGTCCTGGATGGTTCAGATGGATGGAGTAGTGGATGGCCACCATGTCCCAATAAGGCTGCGACGTCAGCAATGAGGTGGTGGAGTCATGTTTTAGGCCGGAATCATAGGGAGAGAGCTGCTAGGCCTCTTTAGGGTCCCTGAAGGTGTGAAAATGACCTCGGCAAAGTATATAGAGTTTCTGACTGACCACTTTCTTCCATGGTACAAAAAGAACCGTGCCTTCCGTAGCAAAATCATCTTCATGCGTGACAATGCACCATCTCATGCTGCAAAGAAGACCTCTGTGTCATTGGTTGCTATGGGCATATAAGGAGAGAAACTCGAGGTCCTCCCCTGACCTCAACCTTATTGAGAACTTTTGGAGCATCCTCAAGCAAAAGATCTATGAGGGTGGGAGGCAGTTTGCATCAAAACAGCAGCTCTGGGAGGCTATCCTGCATCATTCAAAGAAATTGCCTTGCTGATCGATGGGTGAATGCGGGGTAATCCTGTACAGCACTTTGAGTGGCCGGAAGGTTAGAAAAGCGCTATGTAAATGCAGTCCATTTACCATATATATTGAGGTACGGGAGATGCTTTTTAAGCTTGTAACCATAAGGTTTATATTTTTTTAACCAGGAAATGACAAAGAATCACTTCACACTCCCAGACAGTGGTCCAAGAGATCAGACAGGTTTTTTCACACACTTTACAGTCCTGTTACTATAATTATGAAGGTTATTTTAGCTCTGTGTAATTGCTGTGTAGCTCTGCCCAATTACAACCCAAGAAGACTGCTAATTGGTTAATTGTGGTTGTGTCTGAGGATCTACTTGTTTTCAAACCACCAGTACCTCTTTTAATAATGAACACCCCACCACATATGCAGTTACTGTATGTATGCATTACCAGACACTATATGCAAGTAATTTTTCCGATTTTTATTTAAAGGGACCTGCCCCTCCCATTCTGAGTAGCTGCCAATCATCTTCTGTCGTGCACACATGGTGCTGGCACGTGCATGAGCGTGCGCGTGCACACACACACACACACACACACACACACACACCGTCTCTTTCTCTCTCTCTCCCCAATCTCTCTCTCTCACTCACACACACAGACACTCCCCAATCTCTCTCCCTCTCGCGCACACACACACACACACACACACACACACACACACACACACACACATACACACACACACACACACACCCCTGGGAGGGCCAGTGGTGACGGAGGCGGCGGCGTGTGCGACTGCTGCTCGGGTGGTGGCAGCGGTGCTGGGTTGCCATGGTAACTGCGGGCTGAGGTCACCAGGCTGCCGCGGCGACGGGCGCAGACGGGGACTCAATTTTTCCACCTCCCCGTCTATTTATCTCTATCTGTCTTTATCTGGCCATCATCTCTCTCTTTCTCTCTCTCTCTTTCTCTTTCTCTCGCTCTTTCTCCCTCTCTCTCTCTTTCTCTCCCTCTCTCTCTTTCTCGATGTCTCTCTATCTCTCTCTCCTGCACTTTGCATCTCTCTCTCTTTCGCTTTTTTCTCTCTCTCTCTCTCTCTCTCTCTCTCTCTCTCTCTCTTTCTCAATTAAATGTATTTCAAATCACTTTATTGGCATAATGCAACAGTGTACATATTGTCAAAGTATCTCTCTCTTTGTGCGTGCGTGCGTGCGTGCGTGCGTGCGTGCGTGCGTGCGTGTGTGTGTGTGTGCGTGTGCGTGTGTGTGTGCGTGCCTTGCAGCCAGAGAACCTGCTGTTAGCCAGCAAGATGAAGGGAGCAGCGGTGAAGCTGGCAGACTTTGGCCTGGCTATCGAGGTGCAAGGGGACCAGCAGGCCTGGTTCGGTAAGAAACACCCTTCTGCACCTCAGCACGTATAAACGGCTTCACAACATCATTCTGGGGGGGAAAGCTTGTTGGTATTTAGTCACCACCAGGCTCCTGGACAGATTAATGAACAAGGGAGGACCACGAGAGATAATGTTTCACATCAGCTTAATTTAACTCATTAAAGAATAATAATAATAATAATAATAATAATAATAATAATAACACAAAACCCAATCAAAACGAAAACACCTCTTCCTTCAATGCCCTCAGAGGCTCCGCCCCCACACATTGGAAACACATTGCGAAGGCTAGGATATTGTCACACCATTTTGTTTGTGCTCCTATATACGGAGCCAGGCCTGTGTAGAAGTACTGGGTTGTGTTTCCAGCACGCACAGAGACCGGGATGCTAGCGGACCGAGAGGAGATGTTCAGTGAATTTGACAAAAAGTCTATTAGTTTACAATTGCTATATATATATATATATATAGAGATAGATAGATAAATCTCTCTCTCTCTCTCTTCATACTGTACAGTATATGTGAATGATGCCCTCCTGGCTTCACTGATTGGGTGTTTGTGTGCGTAATATCTGGGTGCATCTTCAACATGCTTGTCTTCTCTCAGGTTTTGCGGGCACTCCGGGTTACCTCTCCCCAGAGGTGCTGAGGAAGGAGCCCTATGGCAAGCCGGTGGACATCTGGGCATGTGGTCAGTTAGTCAGCCAGCTAACTAGGCACACGTTTTCACTTGTACTGGAGAAAGGAGCTCATGCATTATGTATACCCATATCATGTATGACCCGTGTGCGTGCGTATGTGCGTGCATGTGTTTGTGTGTGTGTTATAGGTGTAATCCTTTACATCTTATTGGTGGGATACCCTCCCTTCTGGGATGAAGACCAACACAAGCTATATCAACAGATCATGGCTGGCGCCTACGACGTCAGTATATCAGTTTGTTTTTATCCTTACCTGCGGGAGAGCATACAGTATATTTGTATTTCATCTACATGTAGAATTTATAGGCAGCAGTATAACTGTTTGTTTTTCTCAGCGCCCAGGGATTCATCGGTTTTCTGAAAGGAGATATTTGCAGTGAAAAGCATATTATATATGTATATATATATATATATATATTGTCTTGCCTCTTTTCTTTTCATACATACAGTAAAGTTTAATATACAGTAAAAATGTGTTGGGGCTAAATGAGCCCTAATGGACACCTTTTAGTAAGAAATCTAATAGTTTATTATGCTACTATATATATTACGTTCTGGACGGTTGTGTATTTTTATTACATTTAATTTCTTTATTATTTCTTAATTTGATTTCAGGTTTTAATGGCTTGCTACTTTACTGCACTGTTCCATTCTCCACTCCCTTAGAAGAAATTGATGCACTTAATAATGAGCCTTGTTTATCAGATCTGGTCTTATTCCTCTGGGAGCTTGGAATTCATTACCCATATTAATTTCTATGATTGGAAGCAACCATATCAAATGAACGTGCATAGATATGAGGCGACTCCCTTCAACACCGAAACATTATTTATAAATGTGAGCTTGAATATCATTGGTTGGCTTTGAACACCATGTGCCACAATTTTTGTTTAGATTTTAGTTTTAATTTTAAAGTAATATTAATATTATAACATTGCATATGTGATTGCACGGCTGATGGACCAGATCCAACAGACAAACAAACCACAACAAAAGGGCATAAAGTTGGGAGATATCAGCCAATAGTATCAGAAATGTACGAAAAAGCTTTGTCTTTACAGTATCTCTCTCTCTATCCCTCTATCCCCCTCTCTCTCTCTCAGTTCCCCTCTCCAGAGTGGGACACGGTCACTCCCGAGGCCAAGAACCTCATCAACCAGATGTTGACGATCAACCCCACCAAGCGGATCACTGCTGAACAGGCTCTGAAGCACCCATGGGTCTGTGTAAGTGCCTCCTCCGCAGCGTTATGCCTTTGATACAAGTGGGACGATATTCTGTGACTGGTGGCACGTGTGCAGGAGGTTTTGGTCCCGGGTTTGAACCCCGGTCGTCCCGGCCTTTCTGGGCCCTGGTTTCGTCCCACTATCAAAAAAACATGAACTTACATTAACGTTTACTCTCCAGTCAGTGTCGTTTGACCAGTGACACTGGATCAGTCTGGAGTTGGTCCCCGGGCGCTGCACAGTGGCTGTTCACTGCTCCCTTGAGGGAGGGGTTATATGCTATTCGCTATGTGTACGTGACAATAAAAGTTCCTTTCCTTTGGAACTGGACATGCGCCTGGACATGAGATTTTCATTGCATCCTAAAGGGGACGTAGATTTCAGTTTTATTTTGAAACTCGTTGAGCAGCATTTAACCAATCGGCATTGTTACAACTGATCATATCGCTTCATCTAGCTCTACCACCAGCGCTCACAAGACTGTATTTAATATAGACATTAACAAAACACACATTTAATATGTTATATGCCTTAAACATTAGCCTACAATTTTTCACTCATCTTGAGTTAAATAGATTTGCTGAAATACAACAAGTCTGTTACCCATGAACAATATTGCTGTAATGTAACAAAGCTAAAACGTTTGTATACTATTTGTAAGCGATAGCAGGGTTTCAGCACAAACAGGGTATACTATATAAAGACACTTGACAACAGCCAAATTAACATCTGGCTGTCGTGGAATGCAGCTTAGACACATTTAGCTACTGACTCTTCCTGCTTGGGCAAACTAAGAAAATGGACGAAGATGGCAGAGAAGATAGCTTGCACCAGTCACAGGACTACCCGCATGGTGTTATTGATTGACTGAAGGTGTGTGTGTGTGTGTTCTTCTCTCCTGTTCCCCATCCAGCAACGCTCCACTGTCGCCTCCATGATGCATCGCCAAGAGACCGTAGAATGCCTGCGCAAGTTTAATGCTAGAAGAAGACTTAAAGTGAGTGTGGAGACATGCACGCACGCACACACACAAACGCTTGCACGCACGCACGCACGCACGCACACAATTAAAAACAAGTAAAGCTCAAGTCACCCTTCTAATGTTGAATTTTTTGTTTTCATAGGGAGCTATTCTTACAACAATGCTGGTGTCCAGAAACTTCTCAGGTGTGGAAATTAAAGGCTGTTTTTAAAATTTTCAATCTCTCATACCTTCAAAATAACCATGGCACACACACATGGTTTTTTCATCATCATAATAATAATAATATTAATAATTATTATTATTATAATTATATATATAATTATTATATACAGTATAATAATAATAATAATAATAATAATTAGTATTAGTATTATTAGTATTAGTATTTCTAATTATTATTATTAAGCTTTATTTATAGAGCACCTTTCAAATTCACATACAAAGTGCTTTCACAGGATCAAATTCAGTCATATATACAGTACATGAAAACATCAAAGTATAGTTTAAATCTTTTTTATAATAAAATCAGGGAAGGCTCTCTTATAAAAGTATGTTTTAATAAGGAACTTAAGAGTTCACAGATTCAGCTGACCTGATTTTCCCGGGCAGTAGACTGCTGTTTCTCAAATGGGATACTGTACTTGGAGGTACTACGTGAAGTACATGAGTCCATGTAAATAATTAGAATGAATGTAAATATACCCAAATAGCAGTAATATACCAAATAAGATAATATTTTAACAGCCTATTCAATTAATACTCATTTACATTATCACGTTTTATTATTATTGTCATAGTTGTAGTGACATTTTGTATTTTTAGTTTAGTAAAGGGATGCTTGGTTTGAGAAATATCTGAAAAGGGAATACATAATCCAAAACAACAACAAAATCACTTTTATGATAAACCAGTAATTTTTCCCATTGCCTAAAGATGATTCATGCAGCTGTCCTTCTTGGCTGAGTTCAGTCCATCTGCTTTGACAGAACTTTTGTAATTGTTTTCACCTTCATTCATCCGAAGGTTATGCATTTGTGTTGAGTCAGCAGTTTTCTTTCCATTCCATTCTCATATTTCCTCCTGTTAGAGGAGCACTTGCACCACGTTTAGGTTTGGGCTTTCATGCTACTGGATGAACACATTCATCAGCTGTAGCTCAGCAAAAGAAGCTATCAATGCTTTGAAGATGAGTCGGTGATTGTAAGATACTGTTGTCATGTTAGCCAAATATCTACGGCCCATTCTGTGTGCGAGCTGAAAAGGAATCTGATGTTTCTACACAACTCTGGCTCTGTAACTGGGAACACAAACAAAGTGGTGCGGTTAGCACCACACAACACTATCCCAGCCTTGGCAATGCATGTCCAGTATCGGAGGCGGAGCTTCTGAGGGAGCACCCTTTTGCATTTAAGGGAGAGGTGTTTTTTGTTTTGAGCGAGATCAAATAAGTCTTTTTCCTGTATAACTGACGGCGCCTTTAATAGAAATTCCACTGCAAATATTTTGGGTAAAAAAAGCACCACGATCCATGTGCTACTGGATCATGACGATTGTTGTCGTGGAGGACGATGCGCTGCGCTGTCGTCGATGGGCGGTCAAGGTGTGTGTGGGTGACGGGAAAGAAAGGGGGAAATGTGTCTGAAGGCCTCTCTCCTGCCCCCTAGTGGGACGACAGCACACCAGCCCTGCTGCCACCACCAGCACGGCCACGCTATCCCAGGAAGGTATGTCAGGGGCTGGGCTGCCTGCACCCCCACCCCTCCCTGCCTCCCTCTCCCCACAATACTCCCCCCCCCCGCCCACGCGTCCGCTCGCTTGCGCCGGAGAATCGTCTCTGCAGCGTTTATCGGCCGCCGGTGCCTTGGCGTAGCAGACACTCAGGACGTCATCACAGAGCTTCGCACAGCGCCAGTGTGCATGCGGCTGCATGCCGACGTTCAAAAAAGCAACTGTGCACGAAAAAAAAAAAAAAAGCTACTGTGCACGGTCAGACAGGGAGCGGCCATTTTGTTTGCTCGGTCGGCAACGCTATCTGTCCGCCGTAGTTGAAATCTAAAACACTTTCGCACTTCACAATCAGGAGCGCAAAGCGTGATATGGACGTTTGACTCCCAGTCAGAAGGTCGTGAGTTTGAGTCCCCACCTGTTGTAAGCAGGCTGCTTGTAAATACATAGTTGTATGAAAGTGTCCGCTAAATGACCTGATTGCAATTGTGATGCTAGCTAACAACGCAAAAGAAGGTGCGTACCATACCAATACAGGTACATATGATCCCTTCCGATATGGGGAAAGAGGTCCAGCATACAACCGATTTCAACTCCGCACACCTCTAATTTGGGCTCCATGGAACCAGTGCAGTTTGTCTCCCCCAGTCCTAGCGACGCCCAGTCAACATTGCGTCGCCCCACGCCCTCTCGCCACCCTCCTTCCACATGGCTCTGGCGCCGTGGCAACCAGCCGAGCATGTGCTTGAGCACCCGGTGTGTTGTGACAGCCTGCATGGGGTACCCCAGGTGTCATGGCCGCCTCCTCTATACCTGCTCTCTACTGCCTGCTGACTCGTCTGTTTGTGAATGGGCCAAAACAAATAAGCGTAGCGTGCGCTCTCATTGGCTCGTGGGATTTAACTGATAAATGTGCGCACTGCACGCATATACACGGTTGTGTTTTTGTGTATTTGTTTATTTTTTGCTTGATTCTAATCTTTGCATTCCTATTGGTTGGATTGGGTGCCTGTGCGGAGTGAACTTTCAGTGTTTCAGAATAATCGTAATGTGGTTTCTGCTGAAGTCCATACTAACAGGCTGAATAGTCTCGGTGGGTGCAGACATGCGTCATGGGACATGGACATTGATGTGGATACACTGCATGCCTAGCATTTTGGTGTGATCCCAGTCCCACACAAATCATCCTCACCGCATGAACCCACCACAAAAGACTGAAGGAATGACCCTAGGATAAGCTTCTGGCCTGTGGTCCAGGGGTTTTCACCTATGAAGTTATGACGATATTAATTTTATTTTTGTAATCTTTCCTTCTTTATTGCCCTCCTTCCTCTTTTTTCAATGGAAGGTAAGGGTAGATATACAATATGAAACTTAAGATTGATGCTCAAATGAGCATATTCCTGTCTGCATATGTGTGTTATGTATGCAGTGTGTTGTGTGTGAGCACGCGTGTCAAAGTCTGTGTGTTTCAACATTATGCATACATTTTGTGAGTGAAATGTAAGTAATATTTTGTGGGCACACCACATCACTTTCTTTCACATACATGCAGTAGCTCTTACCACGAATAGGTAATATGGCTTGTTCGGCAGTCATTCTAGGAATACCTAGACAATTGGTGTGTATTCTATATATTTTAATATGGTTTTGATCACGTCACATGGATGGATATCTATATTGCCCCCCATCTTCATTACTGTATTGTAGCCCAAGGATAGACATAAATATATAGGTAACCTTTCTCATTGACTTTTCCCTTTTTGAAATATCTAATATCTGGAAGTGCAGTATTTACTTTCAGAAGTTAAATTATTATAAATTGTTTTTATATATATATATATATATATATATATATATATATATATACCAGCCATGATTTTGTATTAAAAAGTCACTATCTACTCTATTTTTCAGCATGTAAAAGCTTACTTAACAAAAAGTCGGATGGTGTGAAGGTAAGTTTAATTTATCATTTTTCCTTTACTGAAAAACAGCA
>JAODUE010001535.1:0-10667 GCA_027564755.1 Amblyopsis hoosieri
ACACACACACACACACACACACACACACACACACACACACACACACACACACACACACACACACACACACACGGCTGGATCAGCCATCAAAACAGAGGAGCTGGGATAACAACACACACAGTGGGAGTGTGATGTAATTCTTTCATCAGGGAGCAATTTATTTATATTATAACTTACATAGAAAATAGCTGTTTGCTGCTACATTAATGTTTAAAATATTGTATAAGGCATTCATATAACTTGACTGTACAGATCTAATAACCATTCATTAATCAATGATCATTATCTTAGAATGTAACAAACTGCACCTCAAATATTTACATATCTCCATAAATAACAATGGTTGCCAGGAAACTGCAAATGGGAGGGAAACAGTAGTGTGTGTGACCTGCAAAAAAATGTTGCTCAGCCAAATGTATTAAACTATTATTAATCTGTTAACCAATACAGTAAATGGAGCTTGCATAACTGTTTACAAGCAATATCACATGGGAGGTTGTGCTGCACAAGAAAATCACAGGCATGCTGATATTCAATAATAGTATAGCTCGTATCACACTCAAGCACAATGAATGCAAAGCTGATTAATTATCTGTATTAGTACCAGCAGGGCGGGTACAATCCACTGGCAACTATTGCACAGTGTGGGATGGGCCAGTCATTCTTGAAAACGCTTTCTAACAGGTCAAATCAAACAAACAATGTGTTACCATTTACAGAGCCAGGGCTGTGTAGAATTATGAGATTATATTTTCAGTGCACAGAGAACGGTAAAATAGCGGAATATGAGGAGATATTTGGTGAATTTGATAAAAAGTGTATTATCTTACAATAGCTGACTATTCCTTTAATATAGTCTATGCAGAGGGTGGGCTGATAAAAGCACAACAAGCCATTGCAATGCACAGGAGTAGTAGCTTTAAAGTAAAATTATGAATTCTTAGGTTAAGCAAAACATTTTTTTTTAAGAAATTGTGTTGTATTGTCAAATTACTCCCTTCAGTGTTATGGAGTGCTGAGGCACTCCCTCCGGAACTCCGCCCACATATTGGAAATGCATTGAAGGCTAGGGTATTTTGTTGTGTGGTGCATGCGGTCTGCAGCAATTGGTCTGTTAAACGCTGCTGCCATCGCTAGTCGGCACCATAAATACTAATCGGTTAAACTTATTTTTTATCTCTCCCTGCCTCCTCAGCATGCAGATGAAACACGCAAAACAATCCGATGACACCACCTGGAGTGGAGTTGGGAGCGCTGGATTTCCATGCGTTCCTAGCATATAACGATGGTTCCTAGTGGCGATTGTTCATCTTCTGAAGATAAAGCGGTCTACTGATAAGAAAGGAGACTGTTTAAGAGAGGGACATTTAAAAAGTGTTCTCCACCAACGGAGACAAAACGGCAGATCGATGAGTGCAGGTTGGGAGAGACCTGCAACCTGTACACACGCTGATCATGTTAAGTCTGGTTGTGATACATTTGGATGATTTTCTAGTTTTTTGGTATTTAGACTACCGGTAGTCCTAGTTTAAATTTTCGTTTAAACGACGGAACATCCACAGTCTGCACCACTTTGTTTACGTTCCTATTTACAGAACCTGGGCTGTGTAGAAACATCAGATTATTTAGAATAGAAAGACTAATATCAAGTTATTTAGCCAACATTAGCCAAACATTACATTAATATCAGTTTAGCGATTAAATCAAAACAAATGCACCAAGTTTACCTATTCTATGCTACTGTAGAAACTTAACATGCAAATAAAAAACGATATGCAATCTATTAAATCTAGTTATGCTACAAATAGGCTACCAGTACGGTACAGTTATTTGCAACACAAACCTCCCAGGCTATGCATGTTTTCATAGTACGGTATTCAAATGTTCGTATTCTACCATTATGCAGACAGATGCACATTAGGCGTATATTATTGAATGTCGTACCGGTACATGCCTGGATATACAAAAACAGGACAAATGTGTTAACTAGTATGACATTTAGCAGCTTCAGAGATAGCCTGGTAGTGTTTTGAGTGGTTGAGCATAGTCTCTTTAACACGGCCAGATTAGCAATTAGCTAGTAAGCGTTAGCTTCATGGCTAAATAACTAGCTATCTCGTCTATCATGATAACCTCCACTATGGCAGCTACCGCTAACATTAGCTTAGCTTGCTAACACAGCGGCGGCTCTATGTGCAACTCCGGCAGTTTCGTGCATGAAACATCGTCACTGATAATGTATCTGCAATTCTTATTTATAACTAATACAAAAACAACATGTGAAAGCGTGATCCTATATTTGTGCATACTTTTAACATTATAAAACCCGAATTACTTCTATTACTTCCTGTACTACTATGCTATTGTGCTATTCAAACAATCAGTAGAAGCAGTAAAATGTTTTTATCAGTTTTTTCACCTACTTGTACTTTCAAATATCGAGGTAATAACCTGACTATATTCCAACATTCGTAATTAACCGCTACGGCAACAGGGCTGTCTAGTGTTTTAATAGAAGGGCAACCGTAAACTCGCTGCTAGCATTGTAAAGAAGTGCAAGAGTAAAGGCCATAAACTCAGCTGCAAGCCATTATGAAACTAGCCGTACTTACAAACTCTCCACAGTTGATTCAGCTGTTTCTCCCTGAGATGCAAACGTCTTGATGTCGAAAAATGCAATAGTACATTTAGGCAAAGTAATGCGAATTTCTCCACCCAACTATAAATGCCTCTGAGATTAAATCGCTCTCCTCCATTACAGCATCTACACATGCGCACGATTTCAGGACTGTGTTTACCACAACACGCATGGGACTTGGTTAGCCAATCAGAGAACGATTTTAAAGGCATTCGAATTACGACAATACGCGCTTTCATAATGTGAATAAATTCGTGTATGTAATAAGGATTAGAATGCCCCTTGTTATTAACATTCATAATATAATGTTTACATTTTGTTTTTTATTATCCATTATGTTAACCATGTATCCCTATTAACAAACAATAACACAAAACACCCATGACTGCAAACATCAATTTTATTTCATGCCAGGAAAGGCACATTCATACAATGAACAGTTTTGATATTATAGATATTTATATAATATGCATCTAAATTCAGCCAATGCATATGTTATGACTTCAATTAATAAATGCACAATATCATTAACACATTTTCTTAACCAACCACAAATGATATAGCACATAAGAGAATTGACGATTTAATATGCACACTTAAGTACACCCTGCAGCCCTTAGAGAATGAATGAACCATTTAGTTAGACATGTCAGCAGCACTTAATGGTCTGTTGTAAAGTTGAATACTGAAGGTATACCTTTTAGAGGCAACAGGGTCTGCAAAGTACTGAATATATTTGTTTCTATAAAATGTCCATTCACCTCTCTTGCCGAAGTCCAACATATAAAACTCATATTTTGCTCAGATTGCATAAACCCTGTAATGTGTTGCATTCATCCTTCTTACAATATATGCATATTATGAAGCAGACCTGAAGAGTCTCAAGATAACTCCTCCTTTGCAAAGAGGAACTTCTCCTTTGGCTGATATAAGTATGAGTTACACACTGAAAAGCTAATGTCAGATCCACTCACAAAGTTACACACGCTGCACCACAAAAGGCATAAACCATGCAGTTAACAGGTTATCAAGATGAGTGAGCATCTGTTAAGCTCTCGTATATTACTGTCTCATTGTGAGACGAAACACAGTCCATGAAGGCATAACTTCATTCAACGTCCATGTTTAGCTTATTGGCTTACTCTGACACGGTGAGATGAAGACGTTTGACTGAAGGGTAGTAGAAGAATAAATAATTAACATTTATTACCATAGATAAATATGAACTGTAACTGTTCGACTGTATTATAATTGGATTGTTATGGCAGTTTTTATTTATATATGTGAGATACATTTACAGTAGTAAACATTGATGTAACAAGATTTCTATGATTAGAAATTCACATTATTTTTGAATCCCACCTGTTTTGCAGACCTATTTTTGATTATTATATAAATATACTGTTATTGATATCTGACACAGTAAATAGGAGTGATTGTATGGGTCTTAAAATGCATACAGCAGCCTTAGCAGAGTTATCGTCAAGACTTGGCCCAAAGATACTCCTTTAGACTGTATTACTGAAAATGTTAGTTTGGTGTTTTGGTGTTTCACAGTGTGCAAGCACATTTGACAAATGAAATTATGCAGTTTAACAGTATATGGGTCATTTTTCCCTTTCATGTTCACATAATGAAAGTTTAATATTTGTATGGCCCGTAAATGTTAAATGCAGTTATATAGCTTATTTCTTCAAGCAGCCAGTATAATAAAAATGTCTCACTGCATATATTTCGTAGATACAATACATTTACTACCATCCAGTCAGTATTTGGTAGTACATTACAATACCACTAATAATCATTAATATATATAATCTCTCCACTTCACTTCTCCACTGGCGAAATAGCACACGTTATATGATTCAGCCATTTGATACCCCTGTTTCATTAGTTTCCTGTTAGATGAGCACGATTCAAACTGGTGACCATTTCACAACGGCAGGGCAAAATGTCTGTAATACTTTACAGAGGATATTAGACGGACACAAGAAAACTCACACCATTTCATGGCCATTTAACCTTGTAGCCTTTGGTCTCTTAGTGGCTCTTGGACAAACACATCACAAATGGACATCCAAGAACTGTGTGACTCTGCGGCCACTACGTGGTGAAGCATTTGTTCTGGAAATTTAAGAAAAAAACGAAAGCAGAAATAGGTAGTCTCTCTCTGCATGTGCATCCGGCTCGCTCACCTTTAGTTTGTCCTTCCAGTTTTCGACAAACCTTTTACACCATAGTCCTGCTTTATCTTGGAGCGCCAGCAACAGCTGCCAACGTCCTGAAGACATGGCTCTGTTTATAACAGCTCTCAGCCTGGTACGGCACATTGCAGCCTCGCCAACACCTGCCAAAGAAGGCCCTTTGATTGGCTAAACTGTCGAAAACAGGACTCCTTATTGGTTATTTGTCCACGCTCTTGTTAACTCTCCGTGTCTGGACAACGTCCTTGCAGCTCACGGTCTTCCCGGGGTCTGCCTTTGCATCGTCCTTTTTGGACATATCGGGCTGCCATAAGAAGAACTCATGCAGCAGTGTGTTGACGGTGTCTGGGCACTCCATCATCACCATGTGGCTCCCTTCCGCGATCACTTTGAGGAACGCAAACAGGAGGATCTAGGAAGACAGAGATGATGAATGCACCCCAACACAGTGGGGACCCCAGCGAGGGGCTATGAGTCTATTTCAATAGCATTCAGTATGTAGACATATACAGTATGTATATTTTATTTATTTTAGTCCTCTCTACTGCTACCACCATTGCTATCTTGCGCTTTGTTTGTAAGAACACACCAAATTAATTGCCAAACATTATATTATCAACAAAGTGACTGTTGCACCATTAAATGGTCTACTGCAGATAATGTAATGTAAATAAAAAATATATGTATTTTCTCTATTAGATCAGCTCATAGATGATTAAACACGTTGTTTGTATTCTGGCCTCTAGCAATTATTAATAGGACCTAGTGGGGCCGGATGGTCTAATGGTCTGAGTGCTGGGCTCCCAGCCAGAAGGTCATGGGTTCAACCATAAGGTTCGACCCCTGGTGTTGACCTACTGGTAAGCATCCATGAGCAAGATGCCTAAAGCCTTACCTACCACCTGACTCAGTGGTCCCCAATCCTGGTCCCAGAGGGCCGCAGCCCTGGATGTTTTAGATGTCTCCCTGCTCCAACACAGCTGATTCAAAAGACTAGCTCATTATAATGACCCAATCATTAGAATCAGGTGTGTTGGAGCAGGGAGAGCTCTAAAACATGCAGGGCAGCGGCCCTCCAGGACCAGGGTTGGGGGCCACCGATCTAACTGCTCCCAGTGGTTGGTCACACCTTGCATGGCAACAGTCATCGTGTGTGTGTGTGTTGTCTATTGACAAATGTACTGATTGTACATCTCTTTGGATAAAAAAAACTGCTAAATGATGTACATGTAAATATAAACGCAAATGCAAAGGTTAATGTAACTGTAATGGCAAAGGTACATGTAAATATAAACATGAATGGATAGGTAAATGGCAACGCAAACGTTAGAATGTGAATGTAAAGGTAAATGTAAATTTAAGTGTAATAGCAAATGTAAAGGTACATGTACACGTAACTAAACATGAAGGGAAAGATAAATGTAAAGGTAAACATAAGTGTAAATGTAAACGAGAATGTAAAGGTAAAGGCACTTTTAACGTAAGTGTAAGTGCAAACGCACCTCAGCCATTCGCTGGTCCTCCTCCACGGGCACAAACTTGTCACACATGCCATGCACCAGCAGCACAGGCACGGTGAGCTCGGCGTGGTAGACCTCGTCGCCCTCCGGCCAGTACTGGCCACTCATCATGGCACGCAGCACAAACGGAGACACGTTGAAGGCATTGCCCTGCTTCAGCAGCTGCTTCTCTTTGGCGCCTTGACGGGCAAATCCAGCTCTGTGGTCGTTACGGGACACAGGACAGATCACATTGGTTATTATGTTAACGGATACAAATAGAAGATATAAACCATAGTGAACATTATGTATTCACTAAACACAGGACAGATCACATTGGTTATTATGTTAACGGATACAAATAGAAGATATAAACCATAGTGAACATTATGTATTCACTAAACACAGGACAGATCACATTGGTTATTATGTTAACGGATACAAATAGAAGATATAAACCATAGTGAACATTATTTACTCACTAAACATAGGACATATCACATTGGTTATTATGTTAACGGCTACAAATAGAAGATATAAACCATAAAGAACAATTTTTTCCTCACTAAACATAGGACAGATCACATTGGTTATTACGTTAACTGCTACAAATAGAAGATTTAAACATAGTGAACATTATTTACACACTAAAAACAGGTCCAAATATCAATTTGTTCCACTTGCTATCTAAGTAGCCACTAACTATCCACTAGCTAAGCTTTTAAACAGGCAATGATTGTTATGATTATTAATGATATTAATGATTATTATTAGAATGCCCAGCTGGTCTGGTCCACCCAATACTAGCCTTATCTGTTGTTAAGGTGTTTGGTATGTATAGTATGTTTATTGTCTCTGATGTTCTGTGATGTCTTGTCATTTTCTGCTGCAAATCAATTTCCCCATGGGGTTGAACAATCTATCTATTATTTATTATGTTTATTATTAATGCAGTTTGACCTTCATTTAAATTCAGACACAAAAAAACGTTAGTAGCTGTGTGTGCTTCTATTTCTAAAATAATCTAAAAAGCACAATACAATAATACAAGAACACACTTCTGCGTATTTGTTAATATATTGTAGTTATGTTCCGTATATACTAGTGTACAGTATAATATACTGTAGTTATGTTCTGTATATACTATTGTACAGTATATGCAGTTGGTCAGTATTTTAATGTAATTCTATTCATTTTAAAGTTAATAATCCCAATTACAGTTAGGCTGTGTATCATTTTTGATAGAGCTGCCCGGAAGCTTTGCCAAGATGACTGCCGAGTGGCCAGACTTTCTCTAGAAGGACTTTAATGCTAAAGCAGCACGGGCGCAGGTCTCACTTGAGGAAGCTCCAGGCCAGACACGGGGACAGGCAGTGGAGGACACAGGAAGGCAGCTGGAAGATGGAACACAGGCTGGGCTCCAGAGCCGTGGGACCCCCACCGTTGATCATCACCACCTTCTGCACCAGGTCAGGGTATTCGTGGGCCAGGAAGGTACAAAACGACACCCTGGAAGACACGCGCCACGACGTCACCGAATATGGTCAGCATGCGGCAGACGTTTTACACGTACACAAAAAGATAGCGTTTCACTGTGTGGTCTCTGATTCCTTAACCTGGCCCTGACAGATTGTTTGGACCACTTCTGAATTGAAATCTACAATGGCAAACATGGCGGTTGGAGGAAAAGAGCTAATCATACACAGGATTTTTAAACCTTATTTTGGGGCAGTCACCAAGGTTTTAAGATATATGTATCATTAAATATAGCATTAGCAGCACCTTTGCTCCCCCGTAGACTACCTGTCAAAAAACGGCCTGCAACCTAAATGCTTTCTGCCCCCTCTCCACGGAAGAAGTCCAGACCCTCATAGTATCCAACCGGGCTACCACCTGTCCTCTTGACCCTATCCCCACATCTCTTCTCCAAGTCATCTCACATGACCTCCTACCATTCCTCACCTCACTGATCAACTCCTGATGATGTAAGTCGCTTTGGATAAAAGCGTCAAATGCCAAATGCCGTAAATGTAAATATCAGAATTGACTGGTGATGCTATAAATGCAGTTGCTATGTCCAAGTGACCAATGAAAGTGCAGTTATGAGGCTCTCATCCCATTCATTAGAATAGGAACTTCCTAATAACTGCCTGCCAGCATTTACCAAGATGGTTGTCAGAACATCCAGACATGCCTATTGTTATGTTCGCCCTCTTAATGGGCAGCTACATTAAGGACACACACCTAGAGAGAGACTCTGATACACGTTACTTCGATTCAACCAGTGTGTTTCTTTACTGAACACACGTACAGACAGTTCCCTCTGGCCACAGTGCCAACTAGTGTTAACAAGATTAATTACACTTAAACGCATACTGCATACATAAGGTGTATATATATATGCATATGTATATGTATGTCAGTGTCCTACATAAACAGGCCTATTGTAAACAGCAACAGCGACACGGGCACCTCTTAAAGGTGGACTCAGCGAAGGTTGGCTAATACACTTCCTATGTGCGTCACACCTGTAGACGTCGGCTGCCCGGGAGGGCTTGTACGATATGTCGAAGGCCTCCGGAGGCATGTAGTTGATGGTCCCGCCCTCCTCACCCCCGTCCCTGTCCTGATTGGACGACGAGCGCGTGACGCTCTCAGAGTACCTGGCCAGGCCAAAGTCAGTGAGCTGAGAGAGAGAGAACGAGAGACATGTATTTATTTATTTATTTATTTAGTTATATTACTTTATAGGTTATTTCTTCTGAGATTGTACATATTAATTTAAATGTAATATAAAGTGTATTTGGCAAGATTGCTAATTTGTCATTTTCATGCCAATCAAGCCCAATTCATTGAATTGAAGGAGACAGATAGAGAGAGAGAGAGAGAGAGAGAGAGAGAGAGAGAGAGAGAGAGAGACACACAGAGAGAGTCTGTGTTTAACAGGAATCAGGTCCAGTGTCAACAACGGCGTGTGCATCATTATCCGTGAGTCAACAGAATGCATTCATACCCGTTATCGTTGTGTAGCACTTTAACGGCCACATCCCACCCCCACTCAACATGCCGGGCCTTGTAGATCTGTCCGAACCCTCCAGAGCCAATCACCTTCCAGTTTTGAAGGCTGCCTTCACCAATCACAGCCAGCGGAGGATCACTGGTAAGTTCCATGATTGGACTACACTGTATGGAGGGACTTCAGTTATGTACCCATTATCTGGATAGATAGATAGATAGATAGATAGATAGAGTGTGTGTATATAGATAGATAGATAGATAGATAGATAGATAGATAGATAGATGTAGTCAACAAACACACATGAAGTATTAACACAGTATTAACCCACTTTTCCACCCTCAAGACAAAGCCTAATAGAAATTAATAAAATACGTAAATATGTTAACATCCCGCGCCCCTACCCATTTCCCCTCACTTCCCAGCGATCTACTCACCAACTAGGAGCGAAAAATTGTTGCAGCTATTTACGAAAAAAACAAACAAAGAAACATAAAATACATAAACACGAATCTCCTGAGCTCATCTTCTCATAGCCATTCCAGTTCGACTAAACGAGTAAAAGCAGAAGAAAGAGTTCCCTTTCGATCCCGTAACAGGATTTCTTAACTTCTGCTTCTGCTCTTCACAGTGTGAATGGATACACAACAGGAAATAATACCTACCGCACTGTCTACCTGACAGCTTCCGTGGTGTAACATGTTATAACATGTTAAGAAGTTTAACGCTGGAGTAGGCTATAGGCTGTGAGGTCTTAATTGGTAATTTATTAGATCCTTGCTATTGTTATTACACACACAAAAAAGTTATTATAATAATAATAATAGTAATAATAAATAAATAAATAAATAAAATAAAAATATAATAATAATACTTATTATTATTATTATTATTATTATTATTATTATTATAAAAGGTTATGGGTGGCCGTTTTCCCACCCAGTTCTAGCGAGCCTACAAAGATGTCCTCTAGTAAATGTCAAAGCCTACACCTGCATGTTCTTGTAATTTAACTCACTGGAATAAACAATTTTGGATAACCTTAACCCATCTGCTGGTCGATTACTTAATTCTAGCTGTCAAAGAAAACCACATTAAAATGTGTGGTCAACGTGCTTGTCTTCATGTCTCTCGCTTACAGCACATTACGCCGTAATAATGTTAATAAAACAAACATTTAATCGCGTGACGTCAAATCGATTGGGGGGGGGGGGGGGGGGGAAACTAAAAGAGTAACCGCAATTTGATTACCCGAAAAAGTTGTTGTTGTGTTTTGTTTGGGGTTTGTGGTTGTTGTGGGTTGGGGGGGG